>JAAGNO010027752.1:99949-118035 GCA_033439905.1 Ceryle rudis
GCAGCAGAGCAGGATTACAGCTAGATTTTAAAAAAGAACTTAGAATGGGAGGACATTTACAGAAACAAATCCAGCAAGAATTAGTCAGGAATGGTCTACTTCACATACACAATGTACAGTGCAAAATGTTTTGTGGGAACAGACCTGGATCACAAGCCAGATCAGGACCATTGGTGATGCTGTGGAAGTGTGAGAAGGGTGAGCAGTGGGCTGGTACAGTGCAGACTACAAAACAAATCACTTAAACCTCCTGCTCGGCTCAGCATGGGCATGTGCTCAGCTCGAGATCTGTGTTCTGCTATGTGTCACATTAGGAAACATGGGAAGAACCCAAAGGACAGAAAGAAACACCAGAACTCTAGAAAGTAAGACATTTGAGGGAAGACACAAAGACTGAGGGTCAGTCTTGAGAAAAATGGGCAGAGAGGCACCCAGATCAGTTTTTAAATCTAGAGAAGACTACCATGGAAAGAAGCAGAGTATTTTATTCTATATATCCGTATCAAGTAGGATTGGGAATTAGAGGCTTACTCTTCAGGAAGGAGATGGGGCAAAGATGGCTCCGGCAAGAGATGTAATCTCAATTAAAGAAGGTTTTTAAGAACAAGGAGGCCAAACATCTATCAGGAATGACTGAGGGATAGCTGATCTTGCCTTTGGGAAGGAGAGGTTTCCTCCAGAGGTACCTAGCATGCCCATATGGTTGTGTGGATTCAGGGGGTGTGTGTGTAGTGCTTAGTTCCAGGCTTATGACCACACTGTGGTGTTTTGTATCATTTGCTGCCAGATACATGCCCTTAGCTTTAACAGCTGAATGCTGTTTCTTGTCTAAGATGACCCTCTTCCCTCAGCTCATCTCTGCTCCTGATGCATAAGCCATTCCTCATGCCGCAGAGATGCTTGAAGGCAAGCAACTGTGAAACCCTGGCAGACCCAACCAAGGCGGCACCTTAGGGACTCAGGCATTGTATGAACTCTATGTCTAGCCTCAAAGCACAGACCATCATGGAAGCCTTTGTAAACAGGAGAAAATGAGAGAGAAATGGAGAGGACAGAGGCAGCGGCATCAGTGGTGCAGCAGCTGGGGAAGCAGCCAAGGAGAAATGCTGCCTGTGTCTCTGGTTATTGCAGCCGAGCCATGATTTACATCCCTCGGTAGGCCAAACAGAAACACCTCTTTTACATGGCTTCAAAAGTCAATTAGACAAATCCATTGAAGAAATATCCACTGAGGCCATTAAATCTGAAGTCTTTCTCCATTAAATCTAGAGTCTTTCTCCTAGTTAAGAACAGTCCTGTATTGCTAATTGTTGGGTGGGAGAATTGCTACTGTGTTATTGCCCTGTTTTTCCACATTTCTTTTGGCTTCTGGTGCTATAGAGGGTGAGCTGGAGTAACCTCTGCCCTGACCCAGCAAGGACCATTCCTGTGTTCTTCAGCTGCATTCCCAGTGCTTTCATCTGGGATGGCCACAGACCCAGGGGTTTATTAACAAACAACTGGAGGCTGGAAATGGGACAGAAATCGGGTACCTCGGAGTCAGGCCACATCTCAGACTTGCTGCTTTCTGGATGCAGTTCAAGAAAAGCCAGGAGCCCTGTCCTGCTCTGATTCTTCCCTAAGTAAGTTATAGGTTTCTGCTGTGAGGGGTCAGGGCAGGATTTAGCTCCAGGCCTTTCTCTGTCAAATAGATTCTCCCCTGTGCTGGACAAACAGCATCAAAACAAACTGGCAAAGTCCATGTGCAGAAACATGATCTTATTTAACTAGCACTAAAGTTTTCAGATGCAAATAGCTTGTTGAGTTGGACAAAAGTCAGGGCAATAAATATTTCTTTCTAACTTCACCCTACAAAAATATCTTTGTATAATAGGATTGTGTTTTTCCAAAAATATTTTTATTGATTTACAGCAGTATCACATTAAAGCACAGTATTAGAGCTCCTTCATTAATGATATAAGACACAAAACTCTTACTATATTAGTGATTTTCACAGAGTAATTTAGTAATCTATTTTTAATATTCTCATGGATCCATGTCAAAAGGATAATATTTTTATGTTCTACAGCAGAGAAATAGACTTTCAGACAGTTTTGATTGACTTTAAAGTGTGCTTGAATGCCCAGGTATGTTTGGATTCCCTGCAAAGTGGCCAAGATGAGCCGAGTCTGACCATAAGCACAGATCAAAACCCTGACAGATGAAACCCTCTGGCCTTTTTCTGCAGCTGCCATAGAGATGGGAATCCTGTCTCCTTACCCAGTTTCCAGATTGCACTCCCTAGATCTTTTCCAGTGGAGTTCTCCCTCCAATGTCTCTCCATTCTTTCTATATATTTTCTTGGTGTTGCATCTCAGGAAGAGGGAGCACCAAAGCACCACTGTCCTAGGTGACATACAGCATCAGCAAAGCAACACCTCCAAGCATCCTGTGCACCCATGGCTAGACCAAAGTGCAGGCATGATCTCAATTTCCGTTCTGCTGTGCTCTGACTGTTCCTTTTTATATGATCTCACATTAGAAAGGGTTATTTCAAGCCTAATGAGGGGCTCTTATCAACTTTCAGTCATCTTTCCAGTAGAGCAAATCTGCCTGAGGCTTTTAAGGCAGATGATTGAAATTTAAATCCATATTTCAAACCCTGGTTCAGTGCTAATAAAAACAGTGTCCTTCAGGGGACTTTTGGGTGTACAGTAAAGCTGCTGATTATTTCTGTTGAGAGTCCAAGGCTGCACAGAGCTGAGGGAAGCAGGCACCTATCAGTGGGATGTTTTAGAGCTATCAGGTGCATGCTTGGATGACAGTAGCCCATGCTTGGGCAAATCACATAAGGCAGATGGACAGATTCTGTGTTATCCCCTCCATAGTTTCAACAGAAACATCCAAGGACTGCCCAAATCACCCACCTTCTCAGGATCACTGCTCCCTTTTGATCCCTTTCCCTGCTGGAAAAAGCCTGTGTCTTCCTCCCTTCCTTGGCATCTGTGCAGGACTCACCAGGGTGGCAGAGCACTTTCAAAGTGATGCCTGACCATTACCCGTATACAACACACTTCAGGTTCTGTAGGAAACTGAGGTGACCTGCACAGATTTATTGAATTATGCCCACAGACCTTTATGCCCAACAGATATGGCAATGTAAGAATTAAAATACGCTGCCAAGGTTTGAAGCAGCCAGGCTGCTTTTACAAATTTTGGAAGCCAACCTAATGCTCACACTTGAAAGTTCTTATTTTGACAAATGACTATGGCACTACAGCAGACAGGAGATGTTTGTAGGCCCAGGCCTTGAATCTGAGAAACCTCCAATCATCAACACACTGGCATGCCCTTGTGCCAGCCTGGCATCATACTCATCACAGGCATTTCAGCTGAGCCTGACCACCACATCTGGGGATGATGCAGAATGCTTCTGGGCTGTACCTGCTTGTGGGAACCTCTCACCAGGACTGAAGGCACTCTTAGTCCAAAAGGAGTGTCTTGGCAGCACTCTTTTCTGCTTCCAAATGAGCCTCAATTGCAAACAGATGGTCATAATTTTAAAAACCCAAGAATGATAGGATGAGATTGCAGCATGCTTGAAAGCACCTTCAGGAATCTCTGGCAAGATCTTCAATGTGACAGTGATGTTTATGGACTATGTGCATCCATCAGGAAGGGATCTGTCATGTTTACATTACTATTGTGATTCCTCTTGTTTTACTAACAACTTTGCTAGTAACCATGCTCCTTCTGAGTGCTGCTCTGGTGATTTGCAAATGCAGTCCTGAGTACAGAATGTGCAGTGCTTCTTCTGCTGGCTTCACAGGAGTCTCTCTTGTAAACTATTTGGACAATAACACTGTAACAAATCCATAGCCACCTTCGTCTCCATGCTTGTCATGATGCAGCAAACCATGGCTGCTCATGACTGCAGGCAACAACAGCTCTGGCAGTCCTGTGATCCTGCTGCTTGGACCATGCTTCTTCAGATGAGAACAGCCTGGAGCCTGTTCCAGGCTTACTTTGTGGTCCTTCAGGACATCTTGCTCCTAGGCCTCTCACAAACACAAAGGTTCACTGTATGGCTATGCTAAAACTTTGTCCAGCCTCCTGATTCCATCTGATAATTAACAGTGACCATATGTCCTGGTCCTTCTTTTTCTCCTTCTCTTAACTTTCCAGGGTAGTTGGAGGCTGTGCTTCAGTGTGAGCAGCACTGCTCAGTGTTTACTTTCACATTTCCAAACAGTCTTTTGCATCCTGACCAGTTCAGCCATCCTTGGCTAAACTGCATACCACTGAGGACAATGTCTATTGTCCTGCATGCTGCTGGCTGGCCAGAGGAGTGCTTCACATCTGGTATGAGCTTTGTGGACTGTGGTTTTGGGAGTAGAACCCATAAAAGGAACAAACTGAAGTTCATTATTCCAACCTGATTAGTGTTTAACATCCACTGCTAACAGCAGTGTATGCCATATGCCTAAAATCCATCTGCAATTGCAAGTCCAACCCCTGCAGTGCTATAGATGCTCCAGAAGTTTTAACAAGAGCTTAAAAGCACCACAGTCAGACCTGCAGCATCAGGAAGGTAGGGGCAGTGAACACAGGGATGATGGGAGAACCTGGCTTTGCCTTCACAAGTGCTCATGGTTCCTGGTCAGTGTGGCATTGCAGCCATGGCCACAACGGTGGTTAGCCACAAGATTCATTTTTTGGCTAGTTTTAATATGAGACAGGAATCATCAGCCTGTGAAAAGCTCAGCCAGATTCCTGTGCCCTGCTGTGTTCATTAGTATTCAGTAAGCCCATCTGGGGCAAGCAGTTGGGTCTCCAGAAGTTTTGTCAGCCTCCCTCCTACCCTCTCCCAGTAGTATATCTTTCCACACATGCCCCCGTCTGGAAAGCCCATAAGCTCCCCAGTCAGCACGATGGGCAAAAAGCACTCAAGAGCTGAGCCTCTCCCTGGGTGGTAACAGCCTAGACAGGGTGTTCCCCACTGCAGGGGAAACTTGGTGTCACGAAGAAAAAACAAGTATAAAACAACACTGAGGCAAGAAAACCAGCTGCTGCCCTCCCCAGCCTGGAGACAGGTTCATGAGCCCTAATCCCAGACTTGTGAAAGCCAGAAGTGGTATAAGGTCCATGAGCACATGCCTCTCTGAAGCCTTTCAAGGGCTGACACTGTGGAAACAAGGCACTGAGTATGAAACTGCTACTCAGGTACTTATGACAATTTATTTGCCAAATCTCCAGGTTCTTAATCTGATTTCTGATCCTTCATCTGTGAAGGGTCTGACAGTGCTCTGGTTACCAAGCCTTAAATGAGAACTTGATGCAGTGATTCACATCCCTTGCTGCAAAAATCAAAGCCATCATCCAGGGAAACAAAGTACCAGCAGCACAACACAACTGGGCATGAAAAATCCATAATAGAGCCAAGAGATTCCCCAGACCCCAACTATCAAAACATTCCCCTCCTGTGGGACAACTCAGTGAGATAGTCAGGGAGGCTGTATTGGGAAGGAGGGGTTGTAAAGCAGAAACTTCAGCAATATAGGAAGGAAAGTACAGGTCCCACACCAGTCCTATAGGTCCAGAAAAATGCAGTGAAGTGGTACTCACATTGACCTCTTGAGTTCCTACCTCATAGCCTCCAGCACTGCCCATTCCTGAGGAGGTTTTAGAGGGATGGGGCAACAAGTTCAGAGCAGCAGAGATTTCCTGTCTCTTCTGGGATGTGTAATGTCAGTGAAACAATGGGTGTGCAGACCTAGGGCTGCAGCAGTAGCTATGGAGAGATTTTGCTGCTGTTCAGCAGCCTCAGAAGGAACAGCCATCTCCCTATGGCATTTTCTATATCCAAGCCAGAAACAGGCCTGATTTGGCCCTAAGTGCATATATAACAAAGTCACAGCTGTGAATTTCCTCTCTTATCATTTTAAAATATATGATCCAGTTTGCACAACCCCAGCAAGAAGCAGCTTTTCCCATCCATGGAGCTGTTCTCCAAACACCATCCCAGCGAACTACTGGGAAGCAGCCACAGTGCTAAACATCTGTGCAAACATATTATGCCAGATGTTACCAAAAGACAATGCAGAGCTGTATCTGGAGCTGGATTCCTGGAAGTGACACCCCTTCAAGCCCATCCAGAACAAGCCCGGAGAAAGCAAGATCAGTGACAAACATGGGAACAGAGCGCAAGGGCTATGATTGCAGCCTTTCTGATCCCCTTGGAGATTTTGCTTGTTGCACAAACAGAGCAACTGGGCACATAAGGAGGAACGAGGGCAGACAGAGTTATTGTGACAGGAATGTCAAAGGAAGGGAGGAACAAGCCCCAGTCGGCTCCACACAAGCAGGTCTTCCGCAGAGGTCTTCCTGGCTGCTGATTAGCCACAGGATCAGGCTCAGCACTTGGTATGCTGGTCTCTTGTGCTCCTCAGCTCGCCATGAGGTCTGTGGCTCTGTCTGTGCAAGCCCTGACAAAGCAGTAGCATGGATCATGCTTTCCAGGCATGGGTGCCTGCCCTGCCTTCTCCCAATCCCAGAGAAGCCAGCATCCCTGTCCTGACTTCTCAGACCTCTCCTCTGGGCTTTACAAGCAAGTGAAACATTGCATTGGAAGTGAACATAAAGCCCTGGGCCTATCCTCTGCAGGAAGATGGAGGCCAGCCCCAGTTCACTCCAGATACAATCTCATCACTGAGGGTGGATGTGGTTATTCAAGGAGCCTGGCACACAGTGGCAGTGCCCTCCCAGCTGCCTGAGAAAGCCCCACACACAGGACACAACCCTGGTCCAAATGGGGAGCCTCTGGTCTGAGTCTACTCACCCTTCCCACAGCAGGGGCCAATTCCCAGGCATTTCACCCTGGTCTTGCCAATTTCCATTAAGGTAGTTAAAAAAAAAAGAGCTTGTGCTGCACTGTGGAGAATGTTGTAAGGATTATGGGGTGCTGTGCGGTTTCTGTGCCATTCTTTGGTGAATTGTGCAGAGGTCAGACAGCTCTGAGTGAAGTAACTGCAAGGTTGACACAGGCACATGTGCGCATCCATACTCACAAACACTTGCGGATACAGACATGCAAATACAACTTACACACTTGCTTTCCTTGTTGTCTCTTAATTTAAAAAGTCATTCAGAGTGAAAATATGTTTCCTCTTTGTGAATGGACAAATCTAACACAGATGGTGCATTAACTGGAAACATCTTTTGTTCCAGTATGATCATATATTCATTCCGTTCGAGGACAGAAGGCGCCATTTATGATCATCTCTACAAGGTTTCTGATCTTGGTGATCTCCTACTAAAAGCTGTAATAAATCATCACCTCTTCCTCTCTTACCAACACCACAAAAGCACAGGTTTAAGGTCTATCAGTGTCAGCAGAGGCTTCAGTTATATCTCGCTGATGCGAAGAAAGATTGTCCTTGTGTTTGACTGCAATGAAGTCTACAGCACTTTGTGTCTCCTGTGACAGCCTTCTATGACTCCATTGGGCTTCCTGCTCACCAGCTGAGAGCACTGAAGCAACTGAGTGTGAAACAAGGGTCAGGGAAACTTTACAAGATGTTTCTGCATAAATATGCAAATTGCTTTTACATAAGAATGGATCTTTTGGAAGTGTGTCACAGCTGAAAGACTTGAAGTTGTGGAGATTGCAATAAGCCTCTAGGTAACCTGGCCTAATAGGCAAATTACCCTGAAGAAATATTTAAACCTCATTTCTTTGTGAATTTTCTCTTAGGCCAGCTTACTGAGGGACTTACTGCAATATGTGTATTACCCTGTTAGATTCTCCACTTGGGTATGTGCGTGCTTGCTCATTATGATGTTGTGGATATTCCCACTACCTCCAAAAATACCTAATCCTTTCCAGAACCTTCCTGATTTTTAGTATCAGTGAGTTCAACATGCTACTAAGTCCTACACGTTAAACATGCATGGAGTGAACACAGTGTTATTCTTGCAAGAGGTTTCTGTTATGATTTCAGGGCTCTCAGGTTTTATATCACAAATCACAGCTTCAAAACCAAAATTCACACATTCATATGTCATTCATGTGCCATTTGTCAGGCTTGATCATGAATTAAAACATGTGTCCTGGACTGAACTTTAGCCTTAACTAGCTAGCCCTCAGAATTAACTACAAAATAAAAGGGACGTGCTAAAAACAACCTGACTGCAGGTGCTCCAAGCAATGGCCTCAATAATGCACAAATCCTGAAAGGAACTCAGGAATAACTACAAATGTAAACGAGATAATGAACAAATGCAAATTATTCATGGGCACTAGTGCTCTCTCCCTGATACAGCAGGGAGAGGAAAGCTTCTTATCGCTGACACACTTTGTTTATTTAATCACAGGCATGGTTACAAGGGAAGGACAACAGGCAGAGCCTGGATACTGCATGCTAAGGCTGGACTGACAGCAGAGTGAGGAAACCCAGTCTCCTGGGGACTCAGTCCTGATGGGTGATGAGCTATGCTCCTGACCAGTGGGACACTCAGCCCTCACCCCAAGAAGAAGCTCGATGAATATAATGGTACCTTTGCAGTGCACAGGCTGTGATAAGCAGCAGGATGGGGTCCCTGATGGAATCATTGCAGGGCCTGGTTCAAAGCACATGGAGATGGAACAACAAGAAGGATCATGACAAATGGACTACCCTCATTTCAGTTTGATTTCTGAAAGAGGAAAAGGAGCAGAAGCTTTGAGTCATAATGATTGAATTTATTCTTCGAAACATCACAAAAGATAACTGAAAGATAAATAAGATCGACTCACACATATCTCCACTGTGAGAGCAGGGTGAAGGTGATTACACAGAGTTGGGCATAGTCTTGGTTTTGGGTAGAACTGGGCAGGGACACTAT
The DNA here is from genome assembly GCA_033439905.1 of Ceryle rudis. Classification (NCBI taxonomy): domain Eukaryota; kingdom Metazoa; phylum Chordata; class Aves; order Coraciiformes; family Cerylidae; genus Ceryle; species Ceryle rudis. The sequence goes on from JAAGNO010027752.1 coordinate 108,812, forward strand.
AGGATTAAGAGCAGGGCTAGTCAAGGGAAGGGGTAGAGGGGAATTGGCCCCAGTCTCCCAGCCACCATCCTCATCCTGTATGTGATGTCCCCATTCACCAGAGAAGGGAACTGAGCCAGGGGAGCGTGGCCAGGTTCCTGCACATCCAGCAGGTTTCTGTGCTGGAAGGTGAACATGAGACTCAAGGTGACTGGTAGCCCAAGAGTCAAGGTGACTCTTGGGCTACCAGGCAGGTGGCTGAGGGAGGCAAAGGCCAATCTGCCTGTGAGATGAGCTCTCTGCAGGGTGGGCCATTTCTGAATGTATTCCAGTGTGTTAGAAACTGGGAAAAAAAGAGTTCTGCCCTCTCAACAAGCCAATTCCGTTATTCTGAAAACTGCAGCTAGCAAGTGCCAGGAGCCAAAAGCAATGCTGATCATGAGGTGTCCAGAAATGTTTGCCATGACTTTATCCTTAAAATAACCCCTGTAAATATTTTACTCAACCTCTTGGTGCACAGAGAAACATGAACCCCCAAGGAGCAATGACAGGTCATTTGATGAACTCCCATTAAAATGGTAACTAAACTCCAGATGGCCAGCATGGAATGGAGTTGCACCATAAGTGGCTGCGTCCAAGGCAGGGTCTTCATCCTCTGCCACCATTGCTTTGATTGCTCAGACAGACTGAGAGCTTATGAGAAGTTTGAAGCATGCAGGCAAGTCATCTGCCCTGGCTGTCTTAAAGAAAAAAAAAATAGATCTTAGGAAACAAATGAACCCCTCAATGCCTTAATAGAAAAGTGATGTGTGTGGTGCTTGTGCAAGTGAGACGCAACTCAGAGCTCTGTTACGGAAATTTTGCTCTGTGACAAATATGTTATGAATGACTTGTCTTGAAAACATGCCAACATGTAGGTGCTGCTATCACAACATTCAATGACTGTAACTTACTGTGAACGCTTTTGCGATAAATCATGGAAAACCTTGCTTGTGCTATCTTTAGTCACTGTGATGTTTCACTCTCACAAGTCACTCACAGCTCTAAAAATACAGTTTATATCACTGGATTCCTGGAATTCTTTTAGTTCTTACATTCTGATTTAAGTGGCATCAAAGCTGGGCTGCACAGTTCAAGGCTACAGGCTGATATTTCACTATGGATTAGATATCACCTGGGTTCAATACAATGTTTGTAATATTTATTTGATTTGGATCCAAAGGTAATTTGGAAAAATCTTCCTGTAAACCTCTTACCTGTCTGTGTGGAACAATGGCTAGATTTTGTTGGGGACTAGATAGTAATTTAATAACAATTCCAATATATATTTAAACTAAAACACATGCTCACCACAAGAACTGGACAGACACTATGTGGGGTTTTCTCCCCAAAGCCTGTAGCTATATTGCCTCTTCTGGCCTATGCACTGTGATGTTGTGATGACTTCTAGGTTATATATCTTTCTCTGTACTTTTTTTTTTTTTTTTTTTTTTATTTCACTTATATGTGTTTCATAGTAGTTATTGATTCAGAAACACCAAGAACAAGAAAGTCTTGACCTCCCACCAGCCTTTCTGGATTTGATTACCAGCTCAACAATGGCTGATAGTTTGAGCAGAATTTAATGCTTTCTAATTTTCCTTGATAGAGTCTATGAAGCACGTTATTTTTTTATCCCAACTGGCAGCTCAACAAAGCCCAGCAATATAAAACTCCATTTGTGTAATAAACTGTTGTACAATCTACTGCTTATGAACATGGGCCATGAAAATGTGCAACCTTTCTGCACATTACATTAAACACAAACCAGATGGGCACTTGAAAATCCTCCTCTCTGTTGCAGGGGACTAAAGGAGCTGGTGGTCAGAAGGTCTATTTCACTACCCAAATAAACAGAAGGGTTTAACTACATTATTTTCCAAAATCAGCAATGGGAAACCTATGTGGAAATATTATGAGCAGTTTGCAAACATGCTACTGGACCAGAGTAGGCAAGAGGGGAACTATTCAGCTCTCCTAACTCCAGTAGACAATCAGTGGCCTCTGGCCACACGCCTGTGGATTAGATACAGCACCTGCAGTGGGAGCTCTGACACCCAGACTTGGAGACACATATGTGGAGACAAATGGGTAAAATGCATCTCTTCTCTACAGGGTGTCTTGGTCAGAGTTGGTTGTCTAAACTCTGATAGTCACTGGGGGAAAATGGGGCCCTCCAGAGGGGACTGAGCCCATCCTGAGCAGAGGTTCTGGGGCAGAGAATCTTCATCAGATCAGACAGGATGTCTCAGATAACTCCAGAAGTCAACTACATCTCACTTTCAGAGTCCTGAGGTAGGGAACAAGGGACAGTAGATCTGAGACAGGGACTTTGCTATCTCTGGACTGTACCAGAGGATGCCTAACTCCTCATACATTAAGCACATGTAGTGAGACAGTTTTGGAAGAGCTGTTAGATAGTGAGTAGCTGCTGCATGTCCTCTGACCCCTTTTCTTGTGATGGTGTTATCATGAAGTTCTCTCTGAAATCCACCTGGCCAAACTGGCACTGGGAGAGATGCATGGCCAAAGCCAAAAGCCTGCATCCTCACTGACTTCCCCACTGTCGTGAAGGTGTGAAGAGAAATCATTGTCTTCAGTCATGTAGGGAATGAGCAGGATAAAGGCAGTCTTGCTGCAAGCAAGAGGAGACAAGAAAATGTTGTAAAATGGTTCCCATGGTACATCTGCCAGAGATAAAGTAGAGATATGCAGACAGGATGGGGTGAGGTGGGATGGGACAGAAGCTGTTACCAGCTGAAGAAAATGACCCTGGAAGCACTGATGCCTCAGAGTGTCCCTTTTATCAATATCTGAGAGGGTTTCAGATGGACCTGGAAGGAAAAATCAGCTTATGGATCCTGAAAATGCATAAGGTGCTGCCAGGAACTGCCATCCAACCAGCAGTCAACTCAGCTTACTACTCAGATACAAGGTATTAAAGAGAATATGGTTGCTTTCCTTGTCCCCGTAATTAGGCCCCATGTGGATGGATTGCCCTGTAAACACTTCTCTGACCCCAGACTGTGAGTCAGAGAGCATTGAGCCTGTGAAGGATGTATGTACTAAGCACCTCTGAATCAGAGTGTGATGACCTTTGGTACCTGCACAATGAGACTCTGGTTGACATTGTACAGTGCAGTCACTCTCCCTCATTGTTCCCAGGCTAAAGGCTGCAGCACACTCAGAAGGTGGACGCTGGTGACCCCAGTGCCCTGTGGTGGCCCTTGTGCCCACTGCATCATAAGTTAACTTACTGGTTTTTGTACCTGCCTTTGTGTGCAACCAAACCAGCTCTGGGAAGAATCAAAGTGTGGGCAGAATAGTGTGTGTCTTCACTCCGAGAGATGCCATGTGTGGACCTTGTGACTCAACAGTGTCGCTACATGCACAGGTGAAATGGGTTGGGTAAAACATTGTTTGAGAGGGTGAAAGCACCATGCTGAGCATAAAGTTCCTATCTCTAGCAAAACAGAAGTTCAAGAGCCCATGGATCTAGGTGCATGAGAAATGTGTAGAGGGGAGGTTCTGGGCAGATCTTATCTCTAAACCCAGCACTACTAGAGACTTTAGGAAAGACCTGCAGCCATGTTTGCCTTAGACTCTTCTGAGACAACAGTTCACAGCTCTGACCAGTTCAGGCCAGTGCAGACCAGAACTTAGGAGAAGATGTCACTGAGCATATAAACACCATGAGCTGTGAGATTGGGCACAGTCATAGTAAAATGGCAGTCTGACATTGTACAATCCCAGGGACAGGGAAGGGACACGTGCTGGGGGTACATCTGGGGAGGCAGATGTCAGGATTTGTGCATGCAGTAGAGGTAACAGTCTCCATTTTCCTGGACATATGCATTCAGTCCTGGGGTTTTGAGGGTCCTGCTGAATGGGCTTTATGCTTGTTAAAAGTTGATTTATTTTTACAAATTAAATAAAACCACCTTAGTAATTTTTGAGTAATACTACAGTTAAAAAGACTATTTTCCTATTTTAAAATATTCTAGCTAGAATATTTTTATTAAATCAAAGTTAAGTCAAATAAAGACTGCAGTTTGAAATTTTGGACTCAGGCATGAGCTAGTCTTCTCTAAGGAGCTGTGCCCTTGACATACAGGTGTAGGTCCAACACCCACAGAACCACCATAGATCACCAGCCTGCAGAAGGGAATAACATGGAGTAGGGGCAAGATCCTGTGTGGCTAAGGTGTACACACCTTGCATCCTCAGGAGATGGGTTGCAACACGGCAGGGGGAGGAGGGAGAGAGGGGGGTCACACACATTGCACTTGCTTTTCCTTACATGCCCTGTCAGATCCCTAAAGACAAAAGGTAGGAGTTTCATCCCTTTCACCCAGCACATTCCCAGGCATTGTCTCCTTCAGTGGCATAATCTTGGGTGGTGGGTCCCTGCTTCCTTATTCTGCTCTCCCCCTATTTGTGGAGTGAGGGGTGAGGGTGGGAGTGGTGAATACACCCAAACAGGTGCCCTTCATGGGGTGGGATATGAGGAGACACTGATATCTTGCTTTTTCCCCATGGCAATCCCAACTACTGACCCTCCACCCTGCAGTTGGGTAGAAGGTCCCTTTTGTGACAACCCAGCAAATGACACTGAGTGTGACAGGGGGAATCTGCCCTTGGAAGAGACAAATCTGCTTCATGGCTCTGCACTGTCCTACACGGAAAAGAGAGGTGACTGTTGTTTCCCACTGCGGAGGGCAGCCTTTGGGTCCATGGTATGTCCCCCTCCCTCTTTTTTCCCTGGCCAGGCACTCATCATGCTGCTTCACCATCTCTGTGGGAGCTGTCACACCAGAGAACTCGACATCAAAGACAGGCCTGGGTGCCACACGACATACGTGACACTTGGTGGTCCTGCCAGCTCCCAAGATGATGTGAGATGAAGGGAGACAGCTGTTCCCAAATGGGAATGGCAGGAACAGCTGAGCCCCTGTGCTGTCTGAGTGTGCAAATGAAAGTGATAAGCATCAAAAGGAGAAGAGCAAAGGGCTGGAGGAATGCCCAGACTGTAGGGGGCTCTTCACATTTAGAGATTCTGCAAACAGTCCAGTGGAGAAGGGCTGCAGGGTGCAGCCATGTCCCAGTGGGCCACCAAGCTGACAACCCCAGGGGGGATGAACTTCTGACACGGGGACAACAGGGCTTAGTGCAGTTGTGTGCTGGATGTGCTGGCAGACAAGTTATGCCTGTGTTCACCTGGAGATGTTTCTTTCTTTGCCTTCCCGTAACAAAACAAGTGGGAAAATGGACACAAAAAAAATAAGAATATGAAAGCTACAGAGAAAATGTGATTATTTTACATCACCAAACAGTCTGCCCTGTTACAAGTCCATGTGATCTTTCTCAATATTATCATATTATCTTAGATGTACTTTGAACTGTAGAAGTGCCCTCACTGGTGTGATTTAGTCTGACTATGGGCAAACTCTGGGCCTGGTTCTTTGCTGTGTTACTCCAATCTGACAGCAATACATTGCCATGATGACATCATTTGGATTATTTCTGATTTATAGTGATTGAGAAAAATTGGGTCCTGTACGATCGTGCAAACAAAGACACAAAGTAAAATAGTGCCTTTGAGCTGCACTGTGAAAATATTGCATGATATTTTGAGGACTTAACGTTGAAAGGCTCAGAGTGAACAAGAGGAATTTTCCCCGTCGCATATATTATACAGTTGCCTGAAAGAAATGGCAAACAACTCCTTAGGCTGGGCATGCTTTGTGCAGTCTGAATCACACGGCTTTCTGTCTACTAGCTTTCTACCAACACACCTCCACTGAAACTGGGAAACACTAATGACCCTTGCAGAGTCCTGGCCCAAATTCTGCTCTCTGTTACATTGTTGTGAAGTGCTTTTGCTGAAAACAAGGTTATCTTCTGAGGCATCTAGTGCTCTCTGTGAGCAGAATAGGTCCATCAGTGCCTTTGCAAACAAAATACCCTTTACATTCCTTCTCCACTGATCACATCACTGTAATTCCCCTGAAAATCCCATTGCTACAGTCAGAGCACCAGTCTCTTCCTAAGACCTTGAAATGCTACATATTAGCCAAAATTATACCAAACACTTGGATTGCAAAGAACGTGGTAGCTGCCTCAAGTCTGGCAATAGCTGACACACAAATACTGATCTGAGAAGCCACTTCCATTAAATCTCAAAATGTTGCCATTAGAAACACCCTGAAACCCACCACACATAAAAATAACGATGAGCCGCAAACCCAGCATGTTCAAGAGATGCTAAAGCAGGGTTTACCTCATCTCACTTCCCCTCTCTTGACACTTACCATTCTTCCTCTCTGCAAAGGATGATGAATGCAGCTTGGTGCCACCTCTTACTTCGCTGGTAGACTTTTCTTTGGGTGCCTTTTCTTCTTCATTTCCACTTAGCGCACTTTTGTGTTCCAAGCAATCCTGCTTGATCACACCATTCATCACCGTGCCTGAAGGGGTGGGTCCAGATTCTAGCTGCTTCACTTTGGATGATCAGATAGAGAAGTAAGTATCAAAGTGATACCTGGAAGTGAAAAGGAGCAGGTAAGGATGAAGTCCCAAACAAACCCATGACATTAGTGAAACAATCAGACCACAAAAAATTAGTTACTTGATTTGTTCTCCTGTGCTAGACACATTGCAGGGGAAGGCTTCAGGGCTCTCTATTCTCTGCTTAAACCTGTTCTCCTAGTCTCCTGGGTCTACCTCCTTGGCTGGTTTGATGGAGGAATTTCCACCCATAAGCACAGAATATTTGCAGAAAGACAAAGGTGTTATGAAAAAAACAGTCAGGAGGCAGCCATGTAGACAGCTCTTGCACTATTAGAAATACAGAACAGATCTACAAACGAGAACCATCTTCCTTTGTATAAGGCTCTGGTTGGCTGAGAAAACTGTGTGACAGAAATAATTCCACACAATGCAGAACAAGCTGGTAATTACATGATACAGACAGCAAATGATGAACAGCAAACACCTGCTGGCTTTACACCAGGAAGTGTACAAACACCCTGCGAAAGTAAAATACTCCTGCAAAAACTATTATTTGACATCGAAGTTGTGGTTAGCACCTATGGTAGAGTTAAAACCTTTATGAAGAATTCAGCCACATTAAGTAAGTGCTTCTCCTGATGACACTCATATCTCACCAGAAACAGGGAGGGGAGGGATTCAGTTCATACCAAATTTATTTGTGGGATGCAGGCACATGACCCAGGAGGAGCTGCTGATATGAAGTCTGACATGCTGCCACTGCACATGGGAACAGCTCTGCAGGCCTCCAGACAGGCCAGGGCTGTGTTGTGTGCTACGTCACAGCACTAAGAAAGCGGCAGAAGAAATCTGAAAGGACCATTTCAACAAACCATTGTCCAAAAAAATATCTCCAGATGCTAAGTGAAAGTGAATGTCTGTAAGAATCAGCACCAGCTCCTAATGAGTCCCATCAGGAAAGTGCTGAGGGGAGCTAAAAAAGGTCATTTGTGGAGAACAAGAATAGAAAAGTGTAAGATTGATTCAGTGATAAAATCTGATTTAATACAAAAGTTACCAATTTACTGTATAAGGAAGTAAGAATAGTGCATTGTATATGATAGCATCTCCTCCAAGCTACGTGTGCCAGGATTGTCTCACACCCCTCTTCCTACCCTTTACCAGCAGGGACTTTGCCATTTGTTTTCTTATCCACTTCACTGTCCACCCCCACCTGCCTTAACCATACCCCCACAGCCATTTTCTACTGTCTGCAGGTCAGATACTGCATCCACCTGTCCCACTTTACACTGTGTTTTGCTGGGAGATTCCATGTAGGGTGCCCATGGAGTGGGTGGATGCACTGGCTAGGGAGGTCCCAAAGGTACCTCTGTTACTTTATCAATTTGCAGGTGGGACATAAAATTCTCCCCGTGTACATCACCTGGGACAGGCTATGTCCATACTCAGCCCTGATCTCTAGGCTCTGAAGCAAAATGCAAAATCACTCTTGATTCAAACCTAGTCCTTATCACCAGACCCTCCATTCTGCTGTGTGCTTCCTGCCACTGCCTCCACTTGCCTTTGCAGCTCTTTCCCCATCTCCTGCGCTTGGCTATTCTGCTGAAGTCTGAGATGCTGCCACTGCACATGGGAACAGCTCTGCAGGCCTCCAGACAGGCCAGGGCTGTGTTGTGTGCTACGTCTTTGAACTGTTGATCTCAGTTTCCACCTCTGCTTGAGCATTTTTTTCTCCCTTGGGCAGCTTGTGGTCTTATTTCTAGTAGTGTGACTGCTCTGCAATGCACCACCCTCACTGTGACAGGCAACTGATCTACTGCACACCCACCCGCTGGCGGCTGTAGGGCTCAGACCCGCTTTGGTACAAGAAGCATTAGCCTCTAAGATATCTATTTAATTCATGACTAAAATGGAACATGCAATAAGAGTTTACATTACTGTTTTAAAATGTACATTTTTTAACTTTTAGAAGTTGCTGATACAATGCATCCTTCCAGTGGAAACAGTGGGTGATGACAGGACAATCCAGCAAACTGCATGTGCTTACAAAAATGAGACTTTGTTCAACTGAATGCTAAATCTTTGATAAATGAGTCAGTGCTTTGGTGACGCACATGTTGAACCAATATGACAGTTTTATATGGATTATGATTATTAATGCTTTTGAAAAATAGAGAGCATGAGCCAGACATCCAGTGCCGGAGCTTCAAGACCACCAGCAGAGGCAAGAGTCTTTCAGAAGGCTTCTTACAGACACTGTGTACAATCTTTTTGCACTCAGAGCATATGCAATGTTTTAATCTGCAGTGAGCATATGGGGGTCCTCGCTGTCTGAGCCAGGAGGTCATGCTGTGACCTCGAGACACATGCTTTCACAACACGCTCGAGTACCACTGCCTTAATAGTGTTTTTTTCTGAAGTCAAATTTGGCCTCAAAACATTCCACATTGTTCACTCATTTCAGCCTGAACTGACTGTATTTACAAAGCTTAAGCGCACTTTTGAGCCTCAGAGCACATGTCCCATCAGCTACTACTGCCAATACATAAATTGCAAGTCTATAGACAGTACAGGCCATGTACCATCTCTCTCTGCCTATAAATACTGAATTCATAAAGGTAGACTACCATGATACCTCATGGGTACTTACTTGTAAGAAACTGGAGATCCTCCAGAGCCAATTCTTGGTTTACAAG
>JAAGNO010027752.1:118135-128265 GCA_033439905.1 Ceryle rudis
TAGACTACCATGATACCTCATGGGTACTTACTTGTAAGAAACTGGAGATCCTCCAGAGCCAATTCTTGGTTTACAAGCCTCCTTGCTTTCTGTTCAGAAAGCAATGTAGAATAGATGACAGTCAGATTCGATTCCCTCTAGACATGCTTGCCCACCCATAAAGGCCCAGATGGGGATTGATTGTGACACTTTCCCAAGGACTTCAGCTAACATATAAATCCAGGATCTTCTGATAACAGTCTCTGTTAATCTGATCAAGGAAGGGGCACCACAACCACAGCATCCCTGGACAAATCTTTTCCTGGGCTAAGTCAGTGCAGATCCAGAGGGGCCAGACACTTCATCTCATGTATGACACTTCAGGAAAAGGCAGGGGTTTCCTGGCTGGTGCAATGCCTGCATCCCACTGCCACTTTCCAGTGCTCTTCAGGCCAAAACTGAGGGCATGGGAATTCAATTCTTCAGTTTTGGTGGACATGAGAGAGGGAGAAAGCACAAGGGACACAAAGCCCCATGGTCTCTGAAGCCTGGATCTGGGTGCTGAGCTTGACACTGAGGGAGCCTGAGCCCTGTGTCAACTCCATGTCCCTGGAACAAAGGCCAGGCTGGATGAACTTTTCTCCTGACTGTTGATGGTGCAGTGACTGGCTAAATCATGGCACTCATGGCAACATCTCACATATTCCCTTCCTTGACTTTGAGTCACAGCAGTGTAGGGTGCTCATGCGCTCCCCAGTGACTGTCACCGTGTTGTGTCCCTAACTCCTGCTGCTGCTGAGCTTGGGGCTGTGACACAAGCAGTTTCCATTGGCCCTGCCCTGAGGATGGACTACTCTGGGCAAACACCCTTGGGTGCTGCCTCCCCCCCCCACTCCTGCCACTGCAGGAGGAGGTAAGGGAGTGGCACACCCAGACAGGCTGCCCCTCTCCCCTTACCCTGCTCCTCAACTTCTGGGCAGCCAATGCAGAACCCACAAGCACCACACTCAGTTTTGAGTCTGTCCTGCTAAGGGAGATGAAAGCATCTCCTGAGAGGTCCTGTGCACTGCTCAGACACTCAGAGATCTGCTGTCCTGCTCTCTGGGGATGACTGTTTCTGCAGGGAGAGAGAAGGTTGGAAAATCAGAAGCTGGGGCAAGTGCAGCACAGGCACATACCTGGTGAGTGGCATGGACCTGGATCACAGCTGCAGGTTCCCAGACCTCCCTTTGGGCTTTGGCATTCCTCACCATGCAGCCAGGGTACCTTACCCCTGCACACGAGCAGCCTGCTGAGAGCAGCTCTGTCTCAATATTGGCTGTCAGGATGAAGATGCAATCCCTGTTCCCACCATCCATCATAGCAAGGGGCTGTGTGTCTGTTGTTTCCTCCAGCCCTTGCTTCCCTCTCTGCTGAGCCCTGGCTGTGTCCCTCTGCCACCTGACAGCCCCAGCAGCTTGCAGGCAGACTCACAGCTGAAAACAGCTGAGCATCAGGGCTAAACCTTGAGCTCTCATTGCCTTCATCCAACCCTGGTGCTTGGTGCTTTGCAAAGGTGCCTTGGCAATGACTGGAGGAAGAGCTCCAGCACACCCCCAACCCACCTGCATGTCACCTGGGGCTCTTTAGGCTGCCCTGAGTTTGTCACAGCTGCAAGGAAGCCCTTTTCCTACACAGCAACACTTTCCATTATTTTTGCAATTTTCCCTGAGATAGGAAGATAGTTGCAAAACAGACAGAAGAAAAAAAGGGTAGCAGGTCACTCATAATTTTTCATTGGATAATTCTATTTTTTTTTTTTTAACATTTTCAACTTCCTTTTAGGAAAAATGAACTTAACTTTTAAATTAAAAATTATTTTAAGAAGTGGAGAAAAGCTTATCTCCCTGAGAAACAGTTTTGGCTTCAGCGGCTCATCTTCCAACAAAAAAATAATTTGGAAAATTCACAAACTGAAAAATTCACTGTCTAGGTCTCAGCCATCCCCTTCTACATCTCAGGTCTCCACATCCCAGGCAAATGCTTGGATCAAGCTTCTTTCTAGCTCTCCAGGAGTGTTTTTGATGCCAAGATACACACCAGAAATAGGATCAGCCACTTCATTGGAGCAAGACAAGACCCCTCTTGAACTCTGCTCTGGGATCTAACATAGGGACAGATCTTCCTCTGCTCAGTGCCACTACTGCCCTGCAAACACACCTCAGCAACTCAAAAGGAAAGGAAAAATGTCACACAAAGCTTGCAGGTTTCCAGGCTTGATGCTAGCGACTGAGCAGAGTCCTCCAGCACTGATGGAAGTACCCGTGTTCAACTGGCAGGTAGGATGCAGAGCCTACAGCAGCTGGACCCAAGACATCTCTACAGGCTTGAGATGCTCATGTTTAGGCACCTGGCTCTTGCCAGTAGCCAGTTTAGAATTAGGCACAACACCTTGAAATGCACTTTGCTCCTAACCTCTAGAAATGTTTTCATGAAGGACACTTCCATGAGACTGTCCCCTGTTTAGGTTCCTATGATGTCACTTTGCTAGTCTGTACAGTTATTCCCTGCCCAGAATGGATCCATACATCTAATTTTCTCTTTCCACTTTCTCACCTTTTCCACTGTGCCACTTCCTGCATGTATTAAGGTGGGTATGAGCACGGTTTACATCTCCTCAGAGACTGGATTCATCCAAAACCTCCTGTTTTCCTGTTTGCCTTATTGGAGGTTGAAATGGAAATGTGTTTAGCTCCAGCACATGTGTAGCATCTCTTAAGCAATCATGAGACACTATAAAACTTAAAATACTCAAAGAGAAAAACCAGGAAAGAGATGTTCAGAGATGCAGTTCAGCCTTATCATATTCTTCATGTGTTTGTTGTGGTATGTTTGTATTGCTGGGCTTCTGCTTGCAGGAATGTTGCTGATAAAACCATCTCACTAAATACGGACTTTGTATGTTTTAGCTGATGTTTACAGTGCTCGGACAGTAAAAGTAGCTTTGGATCCCTGTGGACAAGTGTACTCTGTGCATTTGCACTGTCTTGTTGCAAATGCTGATCAAACCCTGCTACAAACAAGCCCCAGCTGGAATCCTGCCTCACCCTCCTTAGAGCCAAGTCATATTTGGCAAGGCAGAAGACAATTCTGACCGCTTGCCCTCACACCCAGAACGAGACACCTTTGCTCCTCTGAGACCATCCTGGGGCTGCCAGGGAATGCACTACTGATATTATCTCATTGTTTTCCTTATAGCTGATGTCCCTCTTGGATGATTCCCCTCCTTGAACTCCCTCACACTTTCTCAGGGACACATAAAGCCCCATCCTCTGACAGTGCTGAGGGCACCAACACAGTGTGGAGCCTAGAGGCTCTTTCCCACAGATCTATGCATTCCTTCCATGTCCCAGAGAAATGACCTGCTCATAACTTCAACCTCCACACAAGGAGCTGCAGCTCAGGAGAAGTGCCTGGAAAGGTGGCCAAAGAACTCCAGCAGTGAACAGAACACAAAACAAGCACACCTGTCACAAGCCTGGGTACCCCCTTTCTTTGACAAGTTATTCTGTGCAGATCCTTGTGCAAACCCTCTGTGTGGCCAGTGCCAAGACCCAGTGAACAGAGCTGTGAAACATGATGCCATGAAATCTTCACTCAAGACAAACTCACCTAGTATTTGGTCACTTTGTGATCCCTATGCTCAGCAAGGTTTGCCAACTGTTCACACCCCCAGGAGTTTTAGCATAGTACCTCCTTCCCAGCCTCCCAATTCCCAGCCTTGATATCTGCTCCAAGATGCCCATAGGCCATGTGGCCTGAGATGGCAGCAAAGAGCCCAGTGATGGAAAGTGGCAGCTGTCTTCACCCAGGACAGGTCCTGGCCTTTAGCCTGGGGAGGATGATGAGAGATAGGGGCTGTTCTCAGGGGAGCATCTCAGCACTCGTTTCAGCCCTGTCCCCCTGAACTATGTTGAAAAGGAGTGATTTCTCCTTCATCTTTCATAGAATGAAATTTTAAGTGGTGGAAAATAGTAAAGGACGTGGTTATTGATGGGTTATTACCCCAGGTCCTCCCAAGATCCACCTATAAATAAATAGTCCTCTAAATAAGCACAAAATATCTGGGACAGAATCAGACTGACAAATTGTACACTTCTGAAATAGCTGATCTTAAAAGTTACTGTGAACTCCTAGTGATCAGATTCACTGGTGCAAATTCCTTGAGAGCTGTTTCCTTGTTTGTGCATCTATGTCCATGGTACATCTGATGGCACCCAAGGCCCTTCCCAGGAGAAAGCCTCCCTTATGCTGCACTGTGATCACAGACAAGCTGGTGTGTGATCTCTGGAATGTAATTTATTACATTCTAGTAACACCCAGAAGCTAATCTGGAGAGTACATATCAGTCCAACAATGCAGGTGGTGTCATCATGTGGAGGTAAGGGAAGACAAACAGAAAACGTCAGAATTGGGAAGACCTTAAAAATGAGGCTGCATGACTATGGTTTGATATGGTGTCACATGGTGACCATCACAAGAAAGTAAGGCTGCCAGGGCAAAGGTTTGGCACAGTGATGTAACTAGAGTCTAACACTGTGGTAAGAGGTGTCTCCCTGGAGGGCAACCCTCCTAATGGGTTCTAACATTAGGACATTCCAAGGAGCTGTCAGCCCTCTATTCTCCTGCTTGCAGTACTACAGAACTTACACTACTGCTGTCTCCTTCCCTTGCTTTCTAACTGGGCTCCCCAGTTCAAGAGAGACAGGTAACTACGGGAAAGAGTCCATCAGAGACTATGAGGATGATTTCAGGACAGGAACATATCTGTGACAAGGAAAGGCTGAGAGCCCTAGGGCTATTTAGCCTGGAGAATAGAAGGCTGAGAGGGGATCTGCTTAATGCTGATCAATAGCTAAAAGGTGAGAGACAAGAGGATGGAGCCAGACTCTTTTCAGTGGTTCCCAGAGACAGGTCAAAGGGCAGCTGGCACAAACTGAAACACGGGAGGTTCAGGAAATCTTCTTTCCTGTGAGGGTGCCAGAGCTTGTCCCAGGCTGCCCAGAGAGGTTGTGGAGTCTCCTTCTCTGAAAAGATTCCAAACCTACCTGGATGTGATCCTGGGCACCCTGCTCTGGGTAACCCTGCTGGAGCAGTGGGGGTTGGACAAGATGTTCTCCAGAGGTCCCTTCCAAATCCTACCATTCTGTGACTCTGTGAAATTGCCCATGAACATGGATGAGTGGGCATGCCTGGCAGACCCTGCAACATGAGCCCGTGTGGATGTTTCTGAGTGATGAACTGTATGGAACAGGCAACAACAAGGCACTCCTTCTGTTCCTTGTCTGCCTGTTGCTTCTTCAAGACCTTGTGATTTTTAGAGAAATACCAAGTCAGTGTTAACCTTCCAAAAGGTAACAGCTTGAAACCTTTGCTAAACAATGAGCTTACTTGGGGGAAATGGGAGGCCTGTGCTATACAAAATCCCTTAGCTGACATCTGTGCAAAATCCAGAGTTGTGCCTACTGCCAGCTCTCTGATCCAACCCAGAGCACCAACAGTCTCCAGGAAACATCCCAGGCCTTGAGAACAGCATGTCTCAGCTGGGGACCTGGTGCAGCTCTGAGAGCTCTCTCTGTGGTTGACATCTTGCCTGACCAAATGTCGCAAGTGCACGTGCAGACACTAGAGCTGGGCATTCTAGGCTCCCTTTGCTGCCACCAGGGTGGAGAAAGGGTTTCTAATGCCTGTCTGTGAGCTGCAGAGCAGGTGAGATGATCTGCTCCATAAAGCAGCCATTTCTTGCCACTGGCTGTGTGGTGGACTCAGATGGAGAAGTCTGGCTTTAGCTGGGACAATGACCACACTGTACCACTTCCAGTGATTATTTCAAGTGCTCAACCCACAGCCCCAGCTTTGCTTGGAGTCTCTTCATGCACAACAGCTTGAAAAAGAAGTTATTTCTTTTCTCTAAACGGTATTCAACACAGCCCTGGTCACTCTGCAGTCAGCAAGCAGGCAAATAACCCTCCCCACATCACACACCACAACAGAGGGTGCCCATCATTGTCACTGGTGTGTTGAGGATTGAAAGTCTGAGCACTTGTACATCACGTTGTCCAAGAGAGGTGTACTAGCACAGCGGCAGCCCCAGCTCCTGGCACTGTCCAGGGAAAGATGTCCATGCAGCCAGCACACTGCTAACAGGACCCATCCACTAGAGGGGTGTGAGTGATGTACGGTGGTGTAATGATGGATAATGGTGATAATGCTGGGACATTGTGCTATGCTCCAGATACATATAACAAATACTCCAGAGGGAGGGGCAGAAAACAGTCATCCACATAGGGTTGAAAAAATGAAATCTTTGAAAAAAAGAGCAGAGTCTGCCTGGGCAGTGAGATTACGGGAGCCATAGAAGTAAAATTTCAGTTCTGGATATCAAACACATGAGGACATGTCTTCATGTTGACTTGAGGCAGCCTGAGCACTCCAGCTGACTTAACTCCTGATCTTGTACAGAGCTTATTCACGTCTGGTCATGGCAACAACACTGAAAGAAAGGCTGGCAGACCCAGACATGGTACTTTGGCCTTCCTGTAGACTTCATGTAACCTGGAGAAGAGAAGGCTCAAAGGAGAGCTTATTGTGGCTTTTCAGTACTTAAAGGGGGCCTATAAGAAAGACAGGAAAAGACTTTTTAGCAAGGCCTGTTGTAACAGGACAAGGGATGATGACCTAAGCTAGAAGAGAGGACATTTAGATTAGCTATAAGGAAGATGTTTTTCATACTGAGGGTGGTGAGACCAGGTTTTCCAGAGAGGTGTTTGATGCCCCATCCCTAGAAACATTCCAGGTCAGGCTGGACAGGGCTCTGAGTCCCTGCTCACTGCAGGGGGTTGGACTAGATGAGCTTTAAAGTTCCCTTCCCACCCAAACCAGTCTGTGGTTCTATAATTCTGTGATTCTAATACCACATGACCCAACCCCTGTGGGTATTACAGCACTTTTCCATAGTGCCCTGCGCTGACTCCTGATGCCTGTGACCAAGCCCCTTGCCACTAAAAGCAACCTTATCTCCCATCCACAACCTCTTTCCAAGCTGAGAAAGATACAAACACCCAGAAGGCCAAAGCTATAACACTGCTCCCTACGGTCCCCCGAAATGCAGTACAGTGGATGGAGGAGTTGGGTTGGAAACTGAGCCACGGCACAAACTTACACAGTTGTCCAGAGCCTCTGCCCCAACCATAGCCTAGCCCAGGGAGGGCACAGGGGCTACAAACCCTCATTGTATGGGCTGCTGCACTGCAGTCCTCTGCTACAGGCACTTTGAGCTTTGTCAGATGTGGCTGTGGTTTCTGCATTTGGCTTGAGTTTAGAAGTATGAAGGATTGCAGTTCACGTGGTACCTGGCATTTGCCACCAGTTCTTAGCCCTGCTCATTTGTCCAGGGCTATTTCCTGGCAAAACAGTCCATTATAAAAGCTATTATCACTTTACTGGACAACACATGGCAATAGTTCTGGGATAGATAAAACACCTTCTTATGATTCTGGGCCATAGTTGTAGTTTTTAAAGTAATCTTAAAATAAACTTGAAAATCTTAAAATAAGCAGTAATGTTCTAAGTATGCTGAAAAGGCTCAAAAAGCAGCTATCAACCTCAAATTTGTTCTTGTTTCTTGTTCTGTTGGCAAAACTGCTTTTAGGCTAATCTCATGAATTGTTCAGGTTTGTCTCATGAGTCCTGTGTTCTGAGGCTGGTGGCATTTGGATGACACCTGTTCCTGCTGAGACACTGGGTGCAGGCTCTGGCACACCTGGGGACATCCCTGTTCCCAGAAGCATTAGTGGGCTAAGGACACAGACAGGATGAGTGAGGCCTGTGATGGACGTAGCACTTATTTCTAATTTATTATTTGACTTGATTTTGGTTTATTTATAAGCATTCAGCAATTATCTGCTTCTGCTAGTGTCAACGCAACCAGGACTTGTCACAAAGGACAAAGAATATTCTAAATTCAAAGGAAACAGCATTGCTTTCAGAATTTGGTTTAAATCCAGCCCAACCCAAAACTTGCATTTTTCAGCTTTTCTGGTGAAATGTGAATCCCTGATGCCCCCTGGTATTTAACATCACCAGCATCACTGTAGCTATTAGCACTGACATTGCTTCTACTACCAAGTCACTGACAGCTACATAGCAAGGAGGTTTCTCATTTCAGTGAAGTGTGGAGGATTTCTGAGGCCAGGCCCTCGCACCCTGCTCAAAGATTCCTGAGTTTGTGGTTGTAAGTGTCCAAAAAATCCAGGATGAGTTTTCTCATAACATTGCCTGGATTCAGAAGAAAACTTACTGACATGGAGATCTGTCCTGACTCCCACCTGGAGTCCTCCACCAGAAAGGAGGTCATGTCTCCTGCAAGGCTGGTTTGTCCATGAGGGGCCCTGCAGCACTAAAATGAGACACTAGCTGAGGTCTCTCAGCCTGCATAGTTCCACAGCTCAGTGCTGGGTAGGGAAGATTCTGTCTCAGACATCAGTCTGCTTGCCCTGTTCACATGACATTACACAATGGGGATGCCCTTTGCATTCTGCAATGTGCACACATTCCAGGATCACTCCATCCCCTGCACATCTGCTAAAAGCCAGTGAAGCCCAGCTCCTAGTTTGGGTTCTTCCTTCATGTGGATTGTGGCAATGCAGCCACCAGGCAGGTCTAACTGTGATCTGCCAGCCCTGAAAGGCTGATCTTGGTGATGCTTGCACCCCCCCCAACAGACACCTCTCCACATTTCTGCAAGCAAGCATTAGTTCCTTTTGTAGAAGGTCATTTGAAAGTTTTTGGTTATTGCTGCATCATTTGATTGTGTCCTAATTTTGCAGCATCTATGTCTGATCTTTGTCTTTCTTGTTTTGTTAAATTTTAGAAATGTAATAAAAACTTTCTAAAAGAAAGAAAACATGGCAGAGATTTGAAATGGAAAATGAGTAGAAACTGGACCCATGCCTCTTTATTAGATGCCAGAAGGAGGGGAAGAAACAAAACCCACAATGACAAACACTATTAATAAAGTGATGAAGGCGGTTTTCAAACAGGAGTGCAGCTGGAGGCAGAGCCAGCTTGCTGGCCTTGGATGGGCCCTCTGCCTTGTGCAGGGGCCTCACCAGCTTAGAGTTGGCAGAGGGAGCATTCAGTGGGTGGGAAAGGCCACAAACTGACCTAGCAGGGCTTTGGGAAAGGTCTCAGACTGCTGGCAGAGGACTCCTGCCCAGGGAGTGTGTTCCTGCTGCAGCAGGGACAAACCTGAGCCAGACTGTGGAGCAGACCTATGCATTGGGTGGGGTCATGCCCTGTGTGTTGCTTCTCTATCCCTGTGCCTGTGGATCCAAACACTGAATAAGAATCTGATCACAAGGGTCACATCCAGCTCTACATGTCAGCTTGGTGACCTGAAGCGTCTCTGCCTTTGGTTACCCCAGGAAGTAAGAAGCCAGGAAAGGCAGGGCAGCTGCTGATCCTTGTAGAACCTGACATGCCCTTGCTCAAAGTCTAGCAAAATTATGGGATGTGTTTGCCCAAATCTCTGTCTCTCTTGCCCATGACTGTTAGCACATACTACAGCTGGAGCATCATGTGTCTGCTGCACAATGGGCAGCCATGCCCTGGTCTCTCCCAGTGAATCATCTGGTCTTTGGTGTGTATCCTGGTCAAGCCACTGTCATTGCATAAATTGACAGAGCTGCCCAGTAAGAGCTTTTAAGAATAAGCCTTCATAGGGAATCCAGTGCATAGCCTGTCTTCTAGTGTTCATTGATGATGTCAAAATACACTTTAATATGGAGAAGAGTCAACAGAACATACAGCTGTATGGCAGGTGCAAAGGGACTGAGAAAGACCAGAAAGAAGGTCTTGTATGCTGGGATAAAGTAGTGTTCAGCCTTTAGATCTGCTCCACAGCACTTCAGAGCCATCATATTGTCCACTACACACATGAGGAGTCTCAGAAGCAGCTTAACTGGACCATCTTTATTGATGACCTGGATGAGGGGATCAAGTCTACCCTTAGTAAATTTTCAGATGACACTAAGTTGGGGGGGACTGTTGATCTCCTGGAAGGCAGGGAGATGCTCCAGAGGGACCTGGACAGGCTGGGTCAATGGGCTGAG
>JAAGNO010027752.1:128365-140237 GCA_033439905.1 Ceryle rudis
GTGGCCATAGGGCTTGTGTGAAAGACTCTGTTTCAACTCTTCCCTCTATAGATTTCAAACACCTTTCACCTCTTTTCTCCCAGACCTAGTGTAGCCAAGCCCAGAATGTTCTTCAGTCTCCCACTGGACTTGCTCACTGTTCTATGGACCAAGGGACCAGACTCTGTGGTCATAACCAGCCCAGCAGTATCATGGAGAGAGACGATCTCAGTTCCTCTCTAGCTTGATTAATAGTTCTTACATATGGGAATGATCTTGAGGCAAAAAATGTATCCTATGTTTTTTTCAGTGGGCTGTAGGAAATACAGGTCAACGCTTTGAATGATGGATGATTGCATGATGGTCCCAAGCTTGAGAGCACCCTGAGGTGTGTCACCGACTCACAGTCTGATGGCAGCTGTGCCCATTGGAGTGAACAGCTAAACCATTCATGGGCTGAAGAAAGGACACACACCAAGTCCTACAGGAGGCCCTAGTATCTATGGTAGAGACATAGGATATTCATTATTCATACTTATTTCTCGTAGAAGAGTACAGGGCTAGGGAATTGGCATCAGTGTTTGGGTCCGATCCACTACAATGATCTCAGTGACCAAAGCAACCGAACACGTACCTGTTCTCTCTGCACCCACAGGACTTTTAAAAGTAAAACTCCAAGGTGACCCCAGGTGAACACACACTTTATCCCATAAAGGAAGGAAAAGCATGCAGGTGGACCTGACACTCCAGCAAAGGGGAAAATACTGTGGGGCTCCAACTCCAATAAATCTATTACTGTGAGCAAGCAAGACACCTCACCCAGGCACTCAGGAGTGCTCTAACACTAAGAAGTGCATCTGAAAGGAAGCAATCTCCTTTCTCCATCCTAAAAGCCAAGGCTTTAGAAGGTTCATGGTACAGGAGAGACACATCTAAATGGCTTTCACAGTGCCTCATGCCTCAAATATGCTAGAGCCATTTGAAGGCACCTGGATAAAGGTGACTTGAATGATCTTGGATTTTCAGAACATTTCTAACAACTTTCCTTAGCAAAAACTGTTGAAGAGTTGTTACAGGAGTGTTTAGAAATAATAAGGAAATGTTTGTTTTAACGAGGCCAAAAGGATAGAAATTGTGCCTGGGCTTATGTTGGTCATTTTCTTTATTACTCAGTGCCATGAAACAGAAACCTCATATGGAGAGCTACACAAGGATATCCTGAATACTGAGTGTCTGGGTGATAAAAAGTCAAATGTAATGTTATGATTATGGGGAAAAACAATCCACAGAGGATAATGAAAAGAGGTAAAATGGGCTGGGACTCTTATCTTGGAAGGAGAAGATTGAGGCAGGAGACCTCAGTCTGGAGAACTTCCCAGTCAGGAGTGGCCCAAACAGTATGGCTAGCAAATGGTTGTTCACTTAAGGAACTAGGGAGAATCAACAAAGTTCTCAGGCATCACAATTGAAAAAGACAAAAGGAGAGATTTTCTCACCTACTTAATAGTTAAACTGTGGAACTCTTTGCTGCAGGTTAGTACACATGCCAAAGGTTTGGATGTGTTCAAAAGACACTCAGATACATTCATGAAACAGAAATCCATAATGAGATATTAAACACAGAAATGCCAGGCCTAGTTGAAGGAGCCTTTGAGACACAGATGTTTAGAAAACAGACCCACAGCAAGAAGTGTGCTCTCCTCTAGACATATTCCCATGGTTGGAGACCAGACACTCATCTAGATTGCCCTGTCTTTGACACCCAATAAAGCCATTCTTATGGTCTCTGTCTTCCAGGGATGAACATGCTGCAGTGACTGCTGATCAAATATGACTTGTGGCATGGTGAAGTGCAGGCAGGGAGGAGAAACACGGGTGGATGTAGGATGGAGGTTTGCGGCAAGGGCTCTTGAGGCCTGGCTGAGACTCAGTGTGCCCAGCACAGTGAATGCTCCAAGGCTGTGAGGAGCTCTATGACCCCACCACATCCCACTGCTGCCAAAGGACATTCCTCAGATCTACTTGCTAAATAATAGAATCTAAATTTCTGTCTTCTTGTGGCAAAGTCAAAAAACCATTAAAATTAACCAAATTATACCCTGGTCTAAACAAAGGAGGGCTGGGGCTGCCAATTTCACATTTATCCCAAATGTCTCTTAATATGACAGAAAAATAATTTCCAATTACCCAATGGAACAAGGCTGCCCTGGGGGAAATGGAGAACAATGTATTACAGGGGCCAGAGACACAGGAGATGAAGGATTTACACTCCACCACTCCTGCTGCAGTCCACACTTGGCAAGGCAGTGATGTACCAGGAATAGAGCCCATCCTCACCCACCTCCTGGAGCTGCAGGTTGGATTGTTCTTCCAGAAGAACATGGGTAATGGGTAACCTAGGAACGGGTCAGCACAGGGAACTTACATCAAGATTTTGTGGCTTCTGCTGACAAGAAAGATAGGGGTGGGCTAAGGGCTACTAACACTGTTGTCCTCTCCAACATGGCTGAAAGTGCAGGGTGCTCCCTGACCTGAAGTGCAGAGAGAAAGGAGTGAGCTGCCTGGGGCTGAGGCAAATGCTGGTGGCACTGCACACACAACATGGACATGCTCTGGACTGCTCCTTGGCTTCATGTTTATCTTGCTGCCCACAGAAGTCAGACTGTGGGAAAGCATGGGTTTGAATTCAGTGTGAGGAACCTCTACAGTAGGAGGAGGAGAACAGGTGGTACTCATGTCCAGAGTGCTCTGGGTGTTGAGCAGTGTCCTTAGATGGCTCTTGGCAATGTGTGTTTGCCTGTATTTTGGCCTTCATTAATGCAGCATCACATGCAGCATTTTCTCTTTAAAGATGGTAGCTCACAGTCTTGCATTACACAAGGCTAGCTTCACTACAAAACCTGAGAAGATTTCCAGAGGACTATGGGTTTCTATGCTCACGACACCCAGGATGTACATGCAAGCATCCCCTGAGAGCATGGAACTGAGCTGCTCCCCAGGAAACGGTGTACGCTGCAGAAGCTCTGTAGAATTTATGTCATCCTATATATATATTTCTGGGGAGTTTATTCTCTGACTTCTTTGCTCCATTGGTACTCTCTGCTCTTGTAAGTGTCTACTGCTTTCACAGTGGTCCTAAAGATCACCCACATGTGGGCAAAATGTGGATTTGTTTCTGCAGGACATCACTCGTGCATGTACAACGCAGGCAGGAGAGTTTTCTCTATTATAGATGAGCCCTGAGATTGAGACCCACAGCTCAAAGGCAGATGTGTCTGGCAATGCTGGTTTTACAAACCCATGCATTAGACACTTTGTCAGGCCTCACAGATGTCCATACTCAAAGGTTCCCTCAGACCAGAATTTCCATCTTTTCTGTGTACCCAGGAGAGCTAAATATTTGTCTCCAAAAGACTACCCCATGATCCCTCAGCCCCAGGAGCCAAGGTCTGGAGACAGTGCTGAACAAGACAGGTACTATGAGAAAGCAGATGACCAGGTGTGACAACATCTGCTGCTCCTGATTCTGTGGTTAGGGAAACTGTACCTGGGACATCATCCTGCAGCCCTTCCCTGGCATGTGATGTGCCAAGCACTGTTCCTTATCTCCTGTTGGCAGCTGCACAGTAGCTGGGAAATGGACCTGGCTGGGGCAGGAGAGGAGTAGGAATGTGATGGCCAGTGTACTGTAGGCAAAGGGACCAGTTTCATCATCCCACAGCCTGACTGCCCTGCCAGAGGAACAGCTTTCACTGGAAAACGGTTGAGGATCTTTAAAAAGAGGTTGAAGATTACTCCTGGGATGCACAAAGTCCTCAAAGGTCACAGGATAGGAGATATTTTTCAGATTAAAAGACACTATTGCTTTAGCAGACTTGGAGAAGGTGAAGGGTAGTAATGGGGTTAAAAAGACCTCAGAATAGGGACTGTGCATCACACTGATTTTTTTGAACACCATGGCCACCAGAGTCCTTCACAGAGCCTTGGCACAGCACCCAGGGCCACAGCTGTCCATCACCCACACTGCTCTGGATAGGGGTTGTGAGGTCCAACCAATGAACCTCCAACAGGAGCAGCTGTAGCCCTGTAGACCAGTTCACAAAGAGGCAGAGGTCCCTGGGGCTCAGGTCTGGCAGCTGCATGGCTGTGTTGAGCTGGGTCTGGGCCTGTACCTCAGCTCTGCATGCTTGGCCAGGGAAGCCACACCTTCCCTTCTTCACTGCATGTGCAGGGGCCCTCCTCTTCCTCAGTCTGATCATCTCAGTTGACAGACAGATGGTTCCCCCATGGGGTGTAGAATAGGTGCTCCTCACCCTGCATATCAGTTATGGGGCTCTGCTCATCCCAGGAGTTGAGCAGGAGCTTTATTCCCACCCAAAAATGTCCTCATAATCTCAAAAATGTCTATTTTCTCTATGAAAATGAACCCACAAGTTTTAGAAATTTTGCATTGGAGAAAGATGCTTCTCTTGTAGGGAGGGAGCTGAGACCCCAAAGCTTGTTCTGGGGATGGCTGAAGGACCTGAATATGTGAAGATGTCACCATGCTGTGGGCAGCAGAATGGGGCAGGCGGATTCCTGAGGAAGGATCAAAGCCCATGCTCCAAGCTGAGGGGGTAGCTCATTACCCTGTGGTGTGCCAGGGTTGCTGAGACCCTTCCCCTCCTTTTGCCCATCCAAAAAGGGTCAAGGACTGACCTGAAACCTCAAGTTCTGGGGCTGATTAGCTTCAAACTTCGTGTCTCTCTTTCCAGGGAGTTGAGGTGCTAAGTGCTATAACCATTAACATTACGGCACAAGGGAGGATCTGGACATTGGTTACCTTAGAAACTCACAGAGGGGTAATTTTCTGATTCATACCAGATCCAGAACCAATGCTTTAAAATTATGTACAGGCCTGTTGTTTTGGTAGAGTAACCAAAAGCAGATGCTGGATGGAGCAGCCAGTGAGAAGTGTAAGGACTCACTGTGGGTGTGCACAGCCCAGCACTCAGAAACGACCAGCATGAGGATGGATTCTTTTGCTACTTGAAACACCCTGCCATGTCTAAAGCCAGCCAGCCTGGGCTGCTGTGAGCCCCTCTGCCTCCTGCAGCCTGGCCCTGTCCTCTCCTCTCTTTCAGGGTCCCTTTGTCCCTTGTGAATCACCCAGTGACAGAGCACATCTTGCTTCCTCTCTGATGCTCTGCAGGCCTTTCCTCCCATGGCTTGGGTGGGTTTGGTGCTCCTATGAATATCTGGGACGATGAAGTTCATAGGAGAAAAGTGGTAGGTGCTTCTCAGCCATGGGTTCTCAAGGACAAGTTCAGGTGGGCACAGAGGCCACCAGGGTTTACTCAGTACTCATCAGTTGCCAGGACACCCATTTTCTCCCCCAGGCCATTTCAGCTCCTTCCCTGCAGCAGGCAGCTGTTTTTCCCAGTTCAGCTGAGCCCCAGCACTGTGCCATGTGCCCGATGGGTGTATGATGGTTTTGCAAACTGTGCTCTGTCTGTTTGCAAGGAGAAGCCCTGCAAAGCAGTTCTGTGTATTTTTTTGCTGCCATCAGTTCCAGGTCCATGCACGTGGCTCACCCCACTCCCTGTGTAGCTTAACCCCTTTTACCAGCTGGAAAGCTCTACAGGAGAATCCACCATCCCAAACCACTCTGAGTTCAGAGCACCCATGAGCTCTTCCGAGCCGGCTAGCTATGCCCAAGGAGGCACAATCCCTTCCCAAATGTCCCTGGCATCTTTCCATCCAATCTTTTCTTTTTCTGGGACTATCTGCATGTCACCACACCCACACAGCAAAGCCAGGCTGGTTACAGATGGGCTTTACTTGCGTTCTAGACTCAGGCCGTCTCCTGTCTGCAGAGGCTTTGGCTACTGTACTGAGACCCATGCACCTGAGAGAAGCACAAGGAAGAGCTAAAGGTAAGCTGGAACTGGTAGGCAATGTCCAGGGGGACCCTCTTACATTATTTAGTACCAGTCTTGTTAGTACCTCCCAAGAATCATGCATATCCTGTTCAGGACAAGTTTCTCCTCTGACAGAAGAACTAGGGGCAAACAGAGAGAACTGAAGTGTGAAGTGCACAGGGGTGACTGTGAGGTCCATGTGCAGGGCTGAGAGCACCACATACTGCTCTGCAACATCTCAAACCCTTCTGAGCCAGAATCTGTGATGGACCTTTGAAGTCCCCAATCTCTAGTCCATGTTATAATGGATTCCTGGAATCTAATCACTAATCTTAGGTAAGATTTGTGTGTGTCTCCTGAACACAGCATGCAGCAGCATGCTGCAGAGTGAAACAGAGAAAGCCTGTGCACTGGAGAGGCGGTGATGATGGTGTTGCAGCATAAGAGTGAAGTGTCAATTGAAGAAAGCAAGCAATTAAGAAAAGAGTTTAATGCATCCCTCTGGTCATCACATCACACAGTCCTTCAGATGGAGAAGAAGCTGAAGACACCTTCCTGGTGAGGTCTTCATCTCTGCTTCCAAAGATACTCCCCTGTATTGCTGCCATCGGCTCCTAGTGCCAGGTCTTTATCTGTGCTGGAGCAGAGCCCCTGGGATTTCTTCTCTGACATGAGCAGCCTTTATGCCACCTTGAGCTGGTTTCAAACCAGATCTGAGTACAGATAGTGAGGGATGAGCCTGGGGTTGCTCAGTGGAAATACCATTGATTACTCAGTGCGGTACCTTCCCGACATCATGAACACCTCAGCCCCGGGGGAAAATCTGGGTTCTATCAGCTCTTATAAGCAAGTGTTTCAAAAGGTTTACAGAAAAGTAATGTAAACAGAGCTCTGAGTAACAAAAGAGCCCCGTTTATGCATTCTTTGATTCACTATAAAGGATGGTGTAAACTGACTTTTTAACCAAGCATTAGGCAAGATTTGGGCCCCCGCCATTATATAATAAACAGTGACATGGCTATATTAAAATATTTACTTAATGCACTGAAGTGACTTATAGTATGAGTGGCTACTCAATAGGATGGCCTAAGTGTTAAGGCGTCAGGTGCCATCGCCTGTATAAATATTCTGTGTGCACTTGTTTATAGGAAAACCCCATCTGGATTTGGCTAAAACAGCAGACACCCTGGTGACCCCAGTTTTTGCTATTGGAAAATATAACACAAGTGTTCACTCATCTAGAATAACAGCAGTGGTTAAGTGCCATCTGACAGACAGGAGGGTATTGGCTTTTCTCAATAGACAGCAGGCTTGGTGCTGTGAAGGTCTTCACAGCAGCAGCTCCCCAAGATTTACAGCATCCTGTGGACCAGAAGCAAAAGGCTCTGCCTCCCCACTCACAGTTCTTGGCAGACAGGAGACATTAGGATGCCTGGGCACTCAGACACCCTCAAAAAGACTCAGACACCCCCATATCCTGCTGAAACACGATGGTGAGCTGTGCTACTTTGTGAGAAGACAGGTCCCATTCTCCATCTGTCTAGCCACTCTAGAATGTTAAGCAGCTTCTGCCCATCTGTGGCATCCACCTAGTTGTATGCACCTAACAGAAGAAGTATCTGAGGCAGAGTAAAGCACATGTTGGAGCTGCAGTATGCTTGTAGAACTTTGCTACCTCCTAAGTTGGCAGTGGGATCAGGGAACCCAGGACTCTCTGACAGGAATTTCCTTAGGTCCTTGCTGGTAGGTAATAGAGAGACATGGAAATCCTTTCATGGTCTGGAAAGGAGAAGTACCTTCTCCCAGCTCCTGTCTCTTCCAGCTCCCCTCTCCACAACCCAGGCAAGCACTGCTCTCTTCCAAGGATAAGTTGCTATTCATCCCCCGCTACAGTACACATGCACACAGGCACACACCTCATACTATAAACCATTTTCTGCACCTGATTCAATCTAGGTTCAGCATTTTTGAAATGAGTGACATGTATTATGTTGGCCTTTCAGGTAAGACCTCTTTAGGGCCTGCCACAACAGCACCAGAGTTCTTCTGTTTCGCAGAAAATATCACCCCTGACAAAGGCAAGGACTGCTTCTTTGTTTTTTACAAAACCAACTTTTTCTCCCAGCCAAGCTACAATTAAATAACAGATTGGTATCTTTCTCCTGCTTATTTTCAAAAAGTGGGCTCAGTTTAGAGGAGATGTGGGGCCATGCAGGGAGAAGGAAGAGAATGGCCTATTCTGGGTCACCTCACTTGACTGAGGGGCTACGAAAGTATCTGACCTTCCCACCAAAATGTGGGCAAGGGCAGAGAAGAAAACACCTTATCTGATGATATTCTTGACTTCAATGCCTGTGACTGTCTGTGCTGAAACCACTGTGCACACTCTGGCTCCAGGAGGTTTAAACCCTGGCAGGACACAGGGGAAAGAGTGCAGATGCCCTTGTCAGACAGCACAGAGAAGTTCTGGGCTGTGAGCGTTTGTGCCTCTTTGGATTACACCTGGTAGGGGCTATCCCACTGAAGTTTCCCCCTCACTCTTGTGCAGTCACACATATGTTGGGGGAAGGGACTTCTGGAGAACTCTAGGCCAAACTTCTGCTCAAAGTAGGACTAATGACAACATGAAATCTGGTCATAGCTTTGTACAGCTGAGCCTTGAACACCTCTGATAATGGAGACACCATGTAGGAAGTCAATTCAGACTGACTCCCTCATTCAGCCCCCTTGGGGGATCCTCCATTCCCAAGGGCAGGCAGAAGGAGGAGAAATGAGAAAGTGACTGGGAGCATGATCCCTGACCTCAAGTAAG
Source organism: Ceryle rudis (assembly GCA_033439905.1). NCBI lineage: Eukaryota > Metazoa > Chordata > Aves > Coraciiformes > Cerylidae > Ceryle > Ceryle rudis. The sequence goes on from JAAGNO010027752.1 coordinate 137,057, forward strand.
GCCCTTGCCACTTAGCTTCCTCTAGAAGATCGATGGCTCTAAAGCCCTTGGGTCTTCATCTCTCCAAGTGTCCTTCCCTGAGTGCTCCAAGTGGGACACATGGACGGCTGGGGTGCTTGGTGTCCCCCAGCTCTTGTCTGAAAGGCTCTTGCCATCTGGGCTTTCTTCCTGAAGGCAGACAAGAAACTGCCAGATAGATGACATTTCAGATTACCAAATAAAATCTACTAAGCTAGTAAAAGGATACTTTTCCATTGGAAAATGATTCTGAAGGAAAATTTATGAATGTCAACAGACTTCTGGAGGCTCAGTATGACTGTGGCCAGTGATCTGGGAGCTCTCCACAGGGGACAGTCCATCAGAGCTCTCGTCCCCTTTGGCCAGTCCTGCAGGAGGCAGCATCTGGATGAAGAAACCAGCTCATTCCCTGAGGGTTTTGCTTGCTGCTAGTGGCTTCAAGAAATCTCCATACTTCTCGTAACCCTGAGGTAAAGATCTATGACAAATCCTAGAAAACAGGTATGTCTTGCTACCTCCTGGATGAGCCCAACTCCAGCCTAGGGCTGGATGCCTGCTTGGTGGGCCCTCTCCATGTGCATCCTAAGGAATGGGACTGTTTCTCTTCTGAATCCTAATCCTGCCCTGCTGTGAACTTCCTCTTCTTCCTAGACTGTGATCTGTCACTGAAGCAGTAAATACCTTCTGCTCCATCACTTTACTAATTCATGGAAGTCTTCAGGGATACCCCACCAGGGGCAGACCCCAGTTGTCTCATTCACCACAGCCTTTCAGACAGACACCAATGATAATGATGACTGAGCACACTTGCTGCCTCATTTTGTACCCAGCCTTTATCAATCTCCTGCCTACATGTACGTATTGATGTCATCTGACAGCATGCAACACCTCTGCACCATTAAGTTATTTGATAGCTATTGCTTCTCCCTGCCTATTAATATATATGTTAACACAAAGGAAAGGAGATATTTCAACATTATATTTTTCTTGACAAATACATGTCAGCCGGTTACTAGCCCTCATCTTGTCCAAGTCTAGATGTGTCCAAAAAGCACATCTGATTATTTGTTCGAGTATTTCACAGTATAATTGACATTATCTCCTATATTTGGATCCTGCTTTTCTCTCTGCCTGAGAATAGAAACAATCTTGTCCCTGCCCTTGTCCTCAGTGAGAGCTGTCAGGAGTTGTGAGATGGCTTCAGTTCCCTAAATGATCTAAAGAAACTCAATAGAATTTCAGCAGGCCCAGCTGAGGTGAAAATAAGTGGATTTCACTTATTTAAGCACTCTCAAACTGATTCTTTTCTTATTCGATCCACATTTCTTCCCCTTTGTAGCTAGTTAATTGCATTAATCACTTCATTGAAGTTTATTACTCTAGGAACAACTGAAGCACACAAAGTGTTCAATTCTTCAGCCTCACCATTTCATCTGTTGTTAACTTTCACTCTGCACTGATCAGAGGGCTCACTTTCTTTGATCTTCCTTGGACTACCAGCCCAGCACCTTTTTTAACTAGGAGGAAACTGCAACTGGGCAACCCTGCTCCCTACCTGAAGAAAGCAGAGACCTTCCCCTAAAAAAAGCCCCAGCAGCATGCAGTGTGTGTACAAGGTAAGGGGTGTACCACAATGATAGACATGTTCCCCTCCACCTGCTTCTCCCCGTAGTCATCCCACATTGCCATGTGTCTGCTGCAAGGTCCAGGTACTGCTCCCATGGTTCTGCTCACCCTCACCAGATTATGGAGAGCTGGAAGTTGTAAAAGGTTCCTAGAATCCGAGCCTGCAGCTCTTGCAGGTTTGTTTTTCCCTTCCCTTCCCTTCCCTGCCCCCACCACTACCCCTTTTCTCTGACTTCCAGCTTGTAATTACATAACAGCCTGGGTAGTGTAAATAGAATCCAACTCACATCCTGTCAGACAACACTTAGCAGAGCAAACCTGCCTCCAGAGCACTGGCACCAGGGCTGCACACGCACACCGTGCCGTGCACTATCTTTATGAGTAGGATAGTTTAGTCTAGTACCCTTTCTGTTGAATAATATCATCACATACAGGGTCAGGATGCAGAGATGACAGCAGCCTTACCTTGTACCATGGTTGTGAACTGATGAACCAGCTGAACTTCTGTGCAGGAAGGATGGTGTGTGTCAGCCCCCTGAATGTGACAGGAGAGCAGACATAAATCCTTAGGCACAAATTTTGTAGCTCACAACAACATGCTTCCTGCAACTGCTACAGCTGTTAACAGAAGGGTATGGAGGGTTTTCTTACCTGGCTGTGCAACCCCAGCAGAGTAAAATGGACCTCTGCAGAAGGGGGTGGAGGTGTCCTACACTGAGGCAGGAGGAACTGCTCCATTAGGAGTGGTGCAGATCACTTTTCCAGGGAGCTTCCCTATATCTGAGGTGGGTGTGGATCTACTTTTCAGGTAGCTCCTCAGGACACATGAGCATCAATCCTTCTCACAGTACCACCTCCTGCCCAGGATGACTGTTCTCTGCCTGCCTCCAAATACAGTGAAATGTTCCTGGGTCCTGCAGTGGGTGCAGTTTTTATGAAGTCAAGGCTCCCTTATCTTTTCCCACCATCATGTATACATAGACTGGTACAGCCAGGTTCTCACTCCAGGAAGCCTATGATGGGCTGATGTGTACTGGGCTCTCCTAACCCTTGGGGATAAGAGAAATCAAGAACATCTGCTGCCTGCTTGGACCAAACATCACCAGCTAAAGATGGACCCTGAAGCTGGGGACTGTAGACTCCAAGATGAGTGTCAGGTGGGTGGGAGACAAAGAAATTGGGTTATGATTTGGTCCAGAACTATGGCATTTTCATCACATCATGGGGAAGAACACCAGGTGCTGAGTGCAGTGGCATTGAGGCAAAGACTAGAGAGAGTGAAACTGGTGGAAAAGGTTGAGACACTGGAAAGACTGACATGTAAGGTAAGATTAACTATTACTGCTATAGGCAGAGAAGTTTACTGAGTCCCTAATTAGTGCTGCCCTGTGCTTGCCATGAGAGTCCTCACTTGTAAGCACTGAGCACTGGAATAATGGTATCACTGGCTAATATGTTAAAAAAAAAAATCCTAAGAGATTTTTTTGCATAATATTTTTATGAAAATAATAAGTAAATTAAAAAAACCAAAAAGAAA
>JAAGNO010027752.1:140337-227315 GCA_033439905.1 Ceryle rudis
TAAGTAAATTAAAAAAACCAAAAAGAAAACAAACATCTGTTAATAATGCTGTTCCAGTGTTTAAAAGAAGAAATTTATTTTTTATTTTTTTTTTTAGAAAACTCTGATATCAACTTAGCTGGAAATCAAATGTCAGAGTTAAGTTTTGTTAGAATTGCTACAATCTCAGCAAAATCAGCTCAGACACTTCTAAATGGAAGAAGAACAGGTGACAGTTTCTACTGCCTCTAGAAGTTGAACCAGGAAACTGATATTTATTTGTCTGTGAGACTGAGGAGCACACAATAGACTTTTATAGGTTACCTAAATACCACTCACACCTGGGTAAACTACAAGCTGAAAATTGCCAAAGATCTAAAGATCTTTGTGCTGAAGCTCTGCTGTTATGAGTTGCGAATGTGCTGCTTGTCTGAGCAGAGCACAACCTGTGCTGCAGTCAGCTTGAGACTTTCCCAGACACAAGGTATCAAGACAGAGCAGGTGCTACAGCGAGGTCTTTCTCCCCTCTCTGCCACAACCACTCCATGTGCCCTCAAAGCTTGCCCTGTTGGCAGCTGATGCCACAAGAGAGCCCTGTCTTCAGTGGGGAGCTCAAGAGATACCCAAGGGCAATGTCTTCTCAGCAAGGTTTCTAATTGTTCCCATCCTTACCAGAGGGGAGAATGACCTTTTTGAAGACAAACCCCATTCCCTCATGTCTCTTCACTATGTCTGTTTGATCTGACTGATATTCAGGTCTCCTGCCCATACCACTTCTCCTGTTGGAATGGTGCGTAGTTAGATGCCTGGCACATCTAGGGAAGCCCCTAGGACCATATGGTCATGCACTGGCTGACATCTCAGCCCTTTTCCTGGTGTGTGGACAGGCAAGCTGAAAGCTTTTGTTGATAAATCTCTACAGACAGCTCAGCCACAATGAAGGGAAGGGATGGGACACAGTCTCTCCCATGTCTTATCCCATCTGTTCACATAATGCTGTAACTGAGCATCCCACTGTGCTCAGGGCATGGGTATAATAGACTCTTCCAGTCTCCAAGTGCATTCAGCACGTTCCTGCTTCCCAGACCTAACGTTTCCCTTCCACCTCTGACCAGCCCTAAGAGTTGCAAGTGTTATGCACTTCTGCCTGCATCACTCCTGCCATAGCAGAGGCTCCCGCACCTGCAGTGAGTCCCTCTGCATAACATATAAAGCTTCTTCAGAGTTCCAGCAGCTGCAGAGCCAGCTGCACCAGCTGCTGGGAGCAATCTGGCTCTGCCAGAAGCTGTCCTTCAGGCTGAGCTCTTCCAGACCCTGACGAGTGTGTGTGGCTAAAGCTCAGCATAGCCAGGTACGTTCTCAGTGCAATCCGCTGCTCAGTGCAGATTTGATACCAGCTTTCCTAGGAATGACAGCACCAGGCAGTAGCAAAGATGCTGCTGGATTTTTGCACTCCCTCTCCTGCTTGCAGAGAGGCGATCCAGAGCTGCAAGTGCAGAGAAGCTGCTCCCTGACTGTGTTTCAAGAGCATTATCCTGGCAGAGTTCCTGACTCTTTCACAAGTGATGCAGTGGCTCAGAAGAGATTGAGATTCTTCACTGAGATTCTCATCACTAAAGCCACTGCATTAAGTCTTTCTCCTTATTCTTATGGTGGGAGTAAGACTGGTCATGCCACTACTAAGGGACTGGTGGCTTTTTACAGATGAAAATTTGCACAAGTATGTCTTTCATTTCTCAGAGATAGAAAAAGCAATTCTGATGAGACAGTCCAGTCTATTGGCAGCCTGCTGACTGGGCACAGGCAGGAGTGCTTTCTCTGTGCATGCACAGATGGAAATCTTTCCCTGATATCAAACCAAGTCCAGAAGACAAAACTATTTTCTCAGCAGACACACCACATTGTGTTGCTATCATGGCAGGCAGGGCAAAGACCCAACTTGAAGGTCTCCTTGGTGGCTTGGGTTTTTAAAGAGCAACCTCTTTTGTGGCACTGGGAACAGAGAACTGCAAGGTAGCTTGTGATAGCATATAAAAGGTGAGTTCCAGTACTTATCTATGGCCTCTTGGTCTTTTCCTGCTATATGTCAACATCATCCTGGCTTGGATCAACACTAGCGTGCCCAGCAGGACCAGGGCAGGGATAGTCCCCCTGGACTCAGCACTGGGGAGGCCACACATTGAGTCCCAGGTTCAGTTTTGGGCTCCTCACCCCAAGAAGGACATTGAGGGGCTGGAGCGTGTCCAGAGAAGGACAACAAAGCTGGGGAAGGATCTAGAGCACAAGTCTTATGAGGAGTGTCTGAGGCACCTGGGATTGTTCAGCCTGGAAAGAAGGAGGCTCAGGGGAGACCTTCTCACTCTTGACAACTCTCTGAAAGGAGATTGAAGTTAGGTGGGGTTCAGTCTCTTCTTCCATGAAAGAAGTGATAGGACAAGAGGAAATGGCCTCAAGTTGCACCAGGGGAGGTTTAGATTGGACATGAGGAAGAATTTCTTCCCTGGAAGGATTGTCAAGGCCTTGCCCAGGATAACCAGGGCAGTGATGGAGTCCTGCCAAGGCTCTTGCCTGTTAAGTGTCTCACATTAGGCACTTTGAACACTCCCTGAGATCTTCTCCATCCAAGTCTTAACCTCCTGCACTGCCCTAACACTGACCATGCTAATCCTAGCCCTAGCCCAGCTCTTGGGAGTCAGTGAGAAGCAAGCGTGTAGAAGCACACAGGGCAGATTCATTGCTCCCATCCAAGCTGCTCCCTTGCTTGGTCTTTGGCCTTGATTTCCTCCTTGTCCTGCCTGTGTAGTCTGGGTGATACCAGCAGAGACCCTCTGTGGAGTCTCTGTTACGATGCCCTCCCTCTGCTTCTTTAGAGGATCCATTGCTCAGCACCACTCAGCACCATAGATCTGGGTCTCTTTGGGACACTAAGCGGAGATTGCATTCCTGTCTGACCTCTGCCTTGTACAAACAAATGTGGTTTAATGTATTTCCTTTTCAAAGCAAAGGATTTCACATTTTAACTTTTATTCTACTCTTTTATCAAACCACTCCACTGAAAGTAACTGTCTTGAGAAAATTTTCCATCTCCCATGTAGAGAGGTACCACTGTCTAAGGTTCTTGAACAGGAAGATACCTTAGGATAAGGACTTCCGGTTTGTGGATGGCACATTCATATGACCATGAATACTGTGTGTTTGTCTGTTCCTTCCCAAGGAGGATTAAATAGTGTAACAGATGAGATATCTCTGAAATTGTTGTTCTTTCCTGATGCCTCAGGCAAATAAATTTGTCCCAGGGAAGTCAGTACAAACACCCAGATGGTCATATTATCTCCCTTTAAGAAGTGGATTCACACCTTGCAGAACAACCAGGTCACTCTCCCTTCTGGGTCTGATAGGAAGGCAATACAGGCTCATTAGATTCTGTAGGTTCACAGCCCAGAGATAATTTGGCTGGAAATCACCCCTCCTGGGAGTGCCCATCATGTTGATCTGTGCCTGGAGAAGGGAAACTACTGAAGGCTGGTTGTGGTTATGAACATGGAAGATGGGAAGCCTCAGGCCCACCACTGGCCTTCCAGTTGTGTTTGGGTATTTTCTTCTACCTGCTTATGTGCCCTGTTTAGGTTGCCCACCCTTGGGAAAAAGGTCTTTCCTACTTACTTTCATACAATGCCTACTGAAAATGCAATCTTGTTATGGATGAAGCTTCAAAGTGATCTAAGTACCAAGTCCTCCCTCAAATTCCTGGGAGCCGCAACCTCTCTTCCCCATCTCTTAACCGATCTCCAGCCTGCTCTGTTGTCCAGCTCACTGCCTTTTCTCTGGCCAGCTCCTTGCACTGAGATCCCAGTCCAGCCCTTTTGCTGTGCACTTTTTCACTCATCCTCTGGGTCCTCCAGCTCTGAGGTCCAAAGTGGCCTCATGCCACCTTGCTCCCCTTTCTACCTCTCCACCAGCGTCACTTGTTCTCAGACCCATGCTTCTGAGACCCATCCTACCCATTCTCCACCAGGACCCCCCACAGTTTCTCTGTAGCTCCCAGCTGGGCTTCCAAGTTCATCTCCACTCCAGGATCCTTCTCATTTTGTCTTCCTCTGCTCTCCAGGATCTGTGTTACTTTTCAGGATCATCACATCCAGAGTCTGCTCCTCTCACAAGCTGTTCCTCAGCAGGACTCAGGGAGAACAACCCACTGAACAGGCCTGCAGCATGACCAGTGCAGACAAACACTTGCAATATTTTAGGTGCTAAACGCTAGCTAGTTTCCATTGAGTCTGTGTAAACTGGGACTTCTCAAACACTTTTAGTGTTCCCAAATTTGGGCATCTTTTCTCTAGAATAGCAAGAGGAACATCTGGACATACGCACCACCATCTCTGCCGAATGTCATGTGCTGCTCCATAGCCTGCATGTGCTGGAGCTTCTCAAAATAAAAGCCATAAGAACTTTGGAAAATGGGCAAAAAAATGGGTTTTTTTTTGTTTGTTTGTTTGTTTGGTTGGTTTTGTTTTTTTTTTGTTTTGTTTTGTTTTGTTTTTTACCCCATTCTCTGATGTGACATAGCTGATTTCTGCATTGTTACAAACAAATCCAGCACAATCAGATACATGGCATGAGGAATCCTAGTCCTGGGTGGTCATGGAAGTTATTGACAAATGAAGATAGACCCTTGAAATGAAAAGTGTTGTGTGACCTAACTGCAAAGATATTACTCACTTGTCATTAACAACAAGCTACACTTCAGTCTTGAATATTACATCCAAGCTTTAATTGCCCGGAACTCAGATGTGGTTTACTTCAGAGGTACCAGTCATTCTGTGAAGGGTGATGCTGATGCGAAAATCTGGGACATTTTGTGTAAGATGAGATCAGAGGAATTAAAATCATCAAAATACAATTCTCTGAAGTGTCATTGAGAGCGCAGTCTGCCCAGATTAGTCAAGTCAGAATTGTATTTGCCAGCCCTTTGCCCATCCTGTTATGACACTTCTTTCCTGGAAGACTCTTCCATCTTGAGTTTGTTCTTATACTTAGAATAACAAACACATGTGATCAAGAGCATCACAGTACTTGGCTCATTCTTGGCATATAAGCTCCTCCTGATGCCAGCTGAGATGTTCGGGCAGATTGACTCCGATCCCAGTACCCTACTCCTACCTGGTTCTTACATGATTGTCATAAATGAGCCAGCACATGGACAAGAATAATTAAGAAATAGGAACTCTGAGATTAAACATTTGAACAGCCCACACTACAGCTGGTAGACTGAACTATAATATTTAAAATTCACCCGGTAAGGGTGCATTTTGTACATCCTGTCTGAGACCAGAAATACTCAGCATGGACCTACCTGAGGTACTATCAAAGGGCACAGACTTGAATTTCTGGTACATTTACAGAATGCAAATGTTTTGAGGGTCAAGAGTTATTCAGTGACAGAGATTAACTGCAGATCACAGACAGATTCAAGACAGTCACCACCTGCTTGCAGTCAAATGATAGGAAGATGCAGCAAAACTGTCACATCTGTTCAATAATTAATTACTGACCTTTTCTATGCCTGAATCCCTCTGCCTGAACCACGTAAACACCCCAATGGTCTGCGTAGACTGAGTGCACCACACCTTTCACTGCTGTTTAGCTCAGTGAGACGTGCAGTGTTTCAAAACGCCAGTGAAGGGTTCATATTTCTGCACCAAGATAAACCTGTTTGAATACAACTCAGCTTTTCATGCTGCATTCAGGAAGCTCTGGTGACCTCTGCCACACAGCCCCTGGGCACTGCCTGGCACCTGGACCAGAAGCTGCTCTCTCCAGTGACTCTTAGTTCAATCATTTTCAGCAGCTGCATGGATCACCACTTCAGAACCTCCTCATTTATAGCTACAAAATAGTTACTGTAGGAAAGATAATTTTTCATCTGGGGATACTACATACAGCATTGCCAAGATCAGTATCACAGAATCGAGGAAACTTAAGACATATTTTATACTTACTGAATTTAAGTTTCCCACTTCCACCCTTTTCTCCCCGTTTCTTTCCTACCTATGTTTCCAATACGGTACTTTCACAGACACAGTATCTTACATTTTCCTGTCTGATTTTCATTTTTCCAGCCCTTGACCAGTTATCTCACCTTTCTGTGCCTCCACTGTTAGTACCAAGCTGTTGCAGCCGGTGCTTGCAGCATGTCCACGTGGTAGGACCACAGAGCATTCCAGTAGTTGCTGTGGGAACAGGGAAAGTTCAGCCTGACAGCGGTCTCCTCTCCAACAACCAGAGGAGCTGACCTGTGGGCCAGTGCAAGTGCCCACACAAGACCACCTCCAACCTCCTGCCTGGAGGGTCAAAATGGTTCTTCACTCTGAGGGAGAAGGCTCAAAGCTGAGCAGGAGTAGCATTGCAGCTTCACAAGAGAACGTTGAAGAGCTGTGAAGGGGTCAGAGGGTGAAGCTCACCCCCAAATCTGGTCCTACTGAGATAGAGGATTCCCTTAATCTGTTAATCCCTTCTCCAGTTCTGTGGTACCATGGGGTCAGTGCACACTCAACATGATTAAAGTGTTGCAGGAATGAAATGCTAATAAATAACTTTTATACTCTTCATTTCTTCAGTTGTGACATATATAAAAGAGATAAAATGAGCCCTCTGAGAGTCCAGCCTTAGCTCTTATCTTCTGTTTGAACTGTTAAGTGCCAGCTTGGTTATTACTCATGCTCTTGTCATTGAAGTTTTTCCTTGAACACTAACTCTTGTGATGAGGTTGCTGTGAGTAATCTCTGGGATTTAAGCAGCTGAATGCTCGGGCAGACACTCACCAACAGACCTGAGCCCTGATGCCTGCTCCCTTAAGCCCCAGCAGAGCTGACTTGACCCATTCCCTCCACCTGCATCCAGGGATGGGGAGCACCAATGAAGTTAAGCCCCTGGGTCCAAGGGGGACCAGCCTGTCTTCCCTGTGTGAGAGGTAGGACAGCAGTTCACATACACAGCTGCCTTGTTCTTCTAGGCTAGGGGACATCTCCAATCACAGAGACAGGATCTGTGCTTATGCTTCCATGGACCAGCAAAGTTCACCAGCTTGGCCCAATAGCCCATGGGGCTGTGGTGACAAGGATACAACTGTCCTTTCCATTTGGCTGGGTGATGGAGGCTCACTTGGCTTTTAGGTTTACAATAGCAAAGTTCAATGCCAGGTTGTCCTGGACAGATGGTGTCAAAGATGTTGGATTTGTGCGACAGGTGTGAGGTTCACACACACACCAGCCAGGATGTTACCAGAACCCAAGATGATGCAGGGAAAATGAGATGGCTTTAACTCATTTCCCAAGACTTGACACAAAGCTGGTGTTGTCCAGGCTGGATGGGTACAAAGGGCCTGGCTGCAGTCCAGTCACTGGCCTGTGGGTTTACGACAACTCCTCTGACCTTGGCCTTCAAAGAGGTATCCCCAGTGTTACTCAGTCCATGGGGATTCATCTTTATTACGCATGTACCAGATCAGGTTCCCAGAATAATTCAGTCTTTCAGTCTTTAAAATATGTCTTATTGCTAACCAGTAAAGCAGTTTAAAGGGCACCTGTCTACTGCTAAAAACCTTTCTGGGGATGTGACTGTGTAAATCTGTGCTTGTCCATGCTCATAACAGTCTGCTGAGTAAACCAAGGGTCTGCTACCACTGTCAGATATGGATCTGCTACAGCCCATCCTGAGAAAGCAAGCCCAAAGAACCTTCCGAACAACACCTAACCCATGCTGTAATGACCCTCCAAGATGTGAAAACTGGTGGCCAGGACACAGGACCAGTGTATCCCTGTCATCCATGTGTCCAGCTGGAGCTCTTACTGCACCAGAGGGAGAGATTTTGGACAGGAGTTTAATGGACCTAAGTGATGGGCTGGCCAGTTCAGCTGGAGATGTGGGCAGCCGTATCTTACTCTGTCAAAGAAATGATGCACTCAGCCTGAGATGAGATCCAGCAGTCCAGCACTAGTACTCAGAACTGCTTTCTTAGTTCAAGAACAATATCCATGCCTGCAGTCTCTGTCTGTGGTCACCAACTGTGGCTATGAACACTCAGAACCAGTCCTGATCCAAAAGCTAGTGCCTTTCTCCAAGAAGGCATTTGCCTGTCCCTGAAGGTCTGAAATCTGCCTGAACGCTCTGTTTTTTCCAGCTCTGCTCACTGTCAGACCTCATCAGAACAAAAAAATAAAACAGTCTCTTCCACCTCCAGACTATTACTTATTTTTCTTTGCAAAAGGCCCATCCCTCCAGTCCCATCCAACACTGTCTGCAGTCACAAACTGAACTGCTAAGACATGGGCTTCAGCGCTGATGATGGATGGGTGTTGCACAAACATAGTCTTTACAGAGCTGGGCTGAAGAGCTACTTTAACTCATCCTGAGCAAGACCAAGGAAGAGAGGTTTACAGAAGGTTCACACACCTTGTAGTGGTTCAGAAGCACTGCTGCGTTCCTGAACTTTCACAGCAGCACCCACAACCAGTGACCCTTGCTGAACTTCTGTCATGCACAGTCTTCAGCATATGGGGATCACTGCTTTACATCAACTAAGGCTGCTCACCACTTCAGCAAACACAAGGTCCTGCAGGGAGCTGTCCGTCCCATCTACCACTCATTACCCTTATAACTGTGCCAATTAAGTCCAAGGCTTCAGCCCTCGCCCCCTGTGCCCACACCTTGGTGCAGGAAAGCTGCGGCACTGCCCACAGCTCTGTGTGACACAGGACAGTGCATCTCATAGCTTTGTGGTTCCCATATCATGGCAACAATAGGTTCCATCCCCCCAGAGCACAGTGTCTGTGGTCTCCATCCAGGAAATGTCATGTACCCAGCTGACACAAGTCCATGTCCACACTCCAAAAGGAGAGTCTGCTCAGGAAAAGACTCTTCATTGCCTGGAAGTGTCTCTTTGGTGAGGAGAGCAAACAGAAGGCAGGACACAGCATTCAAGCAGAGTAAGAAAATACTTAGTACTTGCTGTGATGGGAACCTGAACAGAACAGAGACCTGCCCATCCTGGCAGCTGTACTTGCCTCTAGAGTAACATCTGATTCAGGAATTCATATGAACTTAATACAGAGTATTAGAAATCAATATTCAGCTGCTTCCTTCCCTCCAGGGAATGAGCCCAGGTGCTTCTTTCTGAAAATGGCTCTGAATCAGAGATGTATTTTTCCAGCCAGAAAAATCCATCATGAAAAAGCTATATGCTAAAAAGCTGCAATAAAATTGATCTTTCATTCAGAATAGAGAAAGCCCATCTTACTTATCACTCCTGCCAGGAGGTAGTGGGGTCCTGCTGACCTCATGTTTCGTGGACAGAACAAATGGCTTCTCCAGCAGCTTTCTGTTGGCAAGTTTCCCTCGTGGAGCTTCTCTTCTCTGAAACTGGTCCTTGCAGACCCTGTAAGTACTGTCCACAGCAAAACAAACTGTCTTCCCTCTAGACTTTTCACCCTGCCATTGTAAATCCCACTGGCTTTGTGCCAAAGACTATGCTAGACACAACGATAATACAGTCATTTTTCTTCTACATGTTGGAGAAGGAAACAGCAGAAATGCTATTCTTTCAAATAATTTAACAAAATACAGATCTCAGCTCAAGGTAACTCTTTAACCTTTACAGTGAAAGTCTTCACTCCTGGCAGTGCTGTGGTGTCCTGCAGTCTGTCTGACCCCCACCATGGGCGGGAGCTTCTCCAGGAGAGGAGCTCTGCACTGCTATCAGAAAACAGATCCGCTTACAAGTGTGCTGATCATGAGCAGCCTGGGCAGATGGACTGATAGCAGCTGTCCTGCAAGAGACTTTTATGAAGCGATAGGTTAGATGAATGGATTTGCTTCTGGGAAGAGCGGTTGTTTGAGACTTGAGGAAATTAATGAGAGGAAACACTGTTTCAGAAAATGACTGTGTCTCTCAATCCTCCTAGTCTGCAATGTCCCAGGCAGACCCTGCTCCCCAGCCATGTTCTCATTCAGTCCAAAATTTGTCTATGACATGCAGATTTGCATGGTCCTGTCCTGCTCACTCCTATGCACACAGTACAGGGGCATATAAGCTGCAGTGGATCTATGTCCAAAGAAAGAAAGGCAGAGAGACTTGTCTCTAACCTGCCTATAGGGCAGTCTGAGCAAAGCCTTCAGATGACTTCAGGATTTAGTGTATTGACTGGAAGACCATGGAGAGTACAAACTCCTGAACAGGTCCTTGACAATCCAGAATGGACTCAAGGGGTAGCAGTTAGCTCTAGACAAGCTGTGATTCAGTCCTCCTTAAAATGGTGCAATGACTAACACATTTTCTCTCCACCTCTGGCACTGCAAATAGAGCCTTTGCTCCAGTGAAACCTGCAGTGATCCAGAAGTGCTGACTTCATCTCTGTGTTCATCAAACAGAAACTGAGATTTTTTTTTGACCCTGACTTACAGCTGTTCTGTACACAAAGACTCTTCTAGGGATCCTTTGCAGGAGTGACTGGAAGGCTCTTACAGCAGTCAGCCCATAGGAAAATAGGAGCTCATTTTGGATTAATCCAAAAGATTGAAGTGTACAACTCGGTTAGAGGAGTTGAAACATTTGGACAGATGGGAGCCGACACAGGAGACATCTCCGGCTATTACGCGCTGTATGAGCCCAGCCTTATCTGTCATCATAGCCACCTGTTAAAGCACTGCACGTCTTGCTATGAAGTCTCTGCACCCCAGCACCCCTGCAAGCCTCTCCAGAAGGAAACATGGTTGAGGGTCTCCAGCCTGTGGCTGGACAGTCAGTACTGGAGCTGGACGCTTTACAACCCGTGACTGCTGCTGTTTGAAATGCCACCAGTCTTGAAAGTCACTGAGACATATGGAAAGCACAAACAGAGGCTCAGCCTGCCCTGACCTGAGGAACATGGAGCAACCCTAGTATTGACTGCTCATGCCCATGCTGTTCTGCCCTCCACAGAGGCCTCATGGCCTCTATTGGAGGCAATACCACCTGGGCCCACATCAGCTCCCCCAGGGCTAAGTGGGTAGCAGTGAACTTCAAAGAGTTCCTTGTCCAGCCTGTAGTTCACAGGACCTTTGAATTACTGCCCTCTCCTGCTCCTTCCCACTGAGGCTGAGCCCAATGACTCCTCAGGCTGATTCTGTGACACAGTGCAGCGGAGCCCAGTGGACCCCCACAGAAACAACAGTTAGATTAGGTGGACCATGAAAAGCATTGCTTAGTCCCAGATAAGAAGGTGAGTCATGTGCTTCCTGCCATTTGTGTCAGAAAAGAAATTCTCTAGAAGATGAACTTAAATAATAGGCCTAAAGCCACTGTATGATGGCCAAGCTTGGAAATTCCAGTTTATCCTTCTGTCACATTCCCAGACACCAGGATTCCATGATGGACAGTGTCCAGCTCAACCACCAAGTCAAACAGCTTTTGACACTGGGTTCCTGGAGGAAGTAAAGTCTCCTCCTTGCTGTGAATGGAAGCAGAGAACTGCGTGAGGGCACACGCATAGTGCAGGCATCTGTCTGCCTGCAAAACTCTGCCAAGTGCCCCATCTCCCAGGCCCAAAGAGGAGCTCAGAGCATGGAGAACAGGCTCTCTGTTCTTCCTTGAGTGTTTGTCCCACATCTGTACCCTACTTGCTGCTCTGTGAAAGCCTGGGAAGAGGGTGGTCACTTTGGACAATCTGCCTCACGGAGTAAGTCACACAAAAAGATCAGCTACAGCACACTTTGCAAGTGGCTTTGCTGGTGACAGCAGCCTGCTGGTTGCTCTTCTGCAGAGCAGAGCTGTTCATTCCCATGCACTGGTCTCTGCTGACACAGATATATAGGCAACAGGCAAGAGCCCTGTGTGTGCCATGTGGTGCAAAGCTTTACACAGCCCAGAGATCCTTCCTGGGCCCTGCAGACAGAAAGGGCTTTTCCAGGGAAAAACAGGACAGGAAAGACCTAGTAATCCCCCAAAAGAAACACCAGCACATTCCTTCAGGCAAACAGTTACGTGACAGGCGGCAGAGACAGCTCCCCAAAGCCGCTGGAGAAGAAGTCGACAAGTACCATGTGTGGAAATTTCAGCTCCAGTTTTTCAGTGCAGGCTATAATCATATAGGAGGTGTAAGCCTGTCTTGCCAAGAATCTGGGGCTCTGCTCTGCAGAGACGCATGTGCTGTGTCCACACGCAGCATGTGCCCTCTGCCAGACCTGCCCTGTGTGTGCTGAGCTCGGCTCAGGCATTCTCCTGGCTCCACTACAGAGCACTGATGCATGTCCTGCCCCTGCCCAGTGCACCAGGTAGAGGGAGACTTGGGGCTGATCCCTCAGGTTATATCTGCCCAGGCTGCTGGAATTGGAGAACAGCCACTCAGCATCCCTGTCCTGCCTGCTGCCTCCATGCAGCAGGACAGATGATAAACACAGATTATTGTAGGATCTAGCACAGGTTCAGGAGGTGGGGCGATCACTGGGGTACATTGGTGCCACACTGCATGGGAACAGCCCAGGGGTATGCTAGGTCAGCAAGCTTATTAGCACTGGGGCTGGCATGGGAAGCATTTAGAGCTTGGAGAAGTTGTCCCACCCCAAGTTCTGCATGTGTAGTTGAGGGTTGCAGGATGGCATATTGCAGGGACCTCCACAACACATCTCAGCCTGAGGCAGCTCCAACAGCACAGAGAACAAGACAGAAGGTGGCCAGAACTCAATCTCTGTGTGTCAAGGAGGACATAGTGGAGACAGAGAAAGTCTGGAGAGAGCGATGGAAGAGGGGGTGAAGCTGCTGCTGTATGAGCATATACCTTCAAGGAGACTCTGGAGAGGGTTTACAAACTCATGGAGGTGATGGGTAAGCTGAATGCAGGGTAATTGCTCCCCCACCTCTGTTGTGCTAGATGTCTAAGATGAAACTGTAGGAGACCAATTTGCAACATCTGAAAGGACTTCTTTATACAACCACTAATAAGTATTTAAGTGCTAAATGAGAGGTTGTAAAGGCAGGTGCTATCAGCAGTTCAAAAAGAAATCAGACAAGTTGATTAAGTATCTTAATTAATTAGACACCTGTTAAACTGTCAATGTAGCAGTCAATAAACTGTCAATATAGCAACAGAGGGAGTTCAGGGTGGCACATGTCTGTGGTGTCAGAGTCCTGAGCAGTGCTGAGGATAGTCTGCAGGAGGGAAAGTGTCTAACACAGGAGGAAGGCCAGGCTTGCAGCTTGCCCTTACCTATGTGGAGGTCCCTCTGGTGACTTAGTAGCAGGTGGCAGCATTGGGCAGGGCAGTGACCCCAAGGCTGCTGGCTGTGCTAGTGCAGGCCCTTGCTGGCAAACTTGGTCTGTGAAAGTGAGGCCCTTTTAATCAGCTGGAAAAATAAATCTGTTTACAGCAAGAAGTGGTGCAAGGCATGAAATGACTGACAGGTGTGAAAATTGTTCACAGTAAATGTCTGGATGAGAATATTAGTGAACCTATTCACATACGTCCCACATATGTATTGGCACAGCCTCTCTTCTTAAAGCCCAGTAAGTACCAGCCCTAATCTCCCAAACTACTGATGAGGTCTTTTCAAATCAAAGCTTTGAGTCCAACAAGCAGAAGTATCAGTACCAAACTTGGTGGGGTGATGAGATAAATAACACAAGAATCAGGGCTGGCACAAGAGTGTGGTTGAAAAACAACGTGTGAAGCCGCTCAAGATGTAATGAGAGGATGGTCCCTGTCTGTCAGCGTGTCCTGGGGCTTTACACCTTCTGAAAAGGGTGATTCATCTTGAGTCAGTGGGAGCAAGGACTGTATTCCAGCCCAGGTGTCCATGAAAATCAGTCCATAAGGCAGTCTGTTCTGCAAAATATTTTAGGCTGTTCTCAGAAGGGTTTGTTCTCAGAAGGGTGCTGTGAGCTGCCTTGCAACCCCATATTAAGGTACTCTGCCCTCTGAAAATGTGAATCCAGCACCTCCCGCCTATGTCTTTAGCATCAGTGAGCTGGCTCTCAACACCAGGATCCTGGTGCTCCATGTACAACAGCAGAGGTGTAAACATGACAAGGAGTCAGGTCTTGAGCAGGTCTACCTCAAGCAAAGTGCTGAAGCTTTTTTTTTTCTTTGGAGAGATAATCTAACAGCAGATTCCTCCCCCTCTGTCCTGCCTCCCCTGCCACCCACCCTAGTACTCTCTGGGGAAAAAAATATGCAAATCCAAAGAAACCTCCCACTCAGAAATGGTCTCTTCAGCAGTAGATGAAAAAATAGTACAAAGACCTCAGTATTGCAGCAACTGAGTTCAACTTCTAGAAAAAAATCACCAGCAGTACTGCCTTCCTCCATGTTTCATGTCTTTCCTTCTGAAAATATAGTCTAGAAAACTTGTCATCACTTTATTTCTGAGAAAACAAAGGGAAGGGAAATAGGTTCCTGGAAATGACTGAGATGGGACCAGTGACAGGGCTAAATGACCTGGGTTGGGTTCAGTTGCTTTAAGAACATTTCTGTGTGCACATGGTCTTACTTCTGCTGTACGTGATGTGTAGAAGTATTGAGATAAATGCAGTGATGGGAAGCAGCGCCAAAGGCAAGCAAGTAGACAGACAATAAAGAGGCTCTTTTTTCTTTCTTGAGCTCTCATACCTCATGGCAGGTTTATAACAGTTAACTCCAGTGGTGCTGGACTTGCAGAGAGCTAGAAAGTTGTTATCCTTCTGGGAGTTGGCAGGGCACAGGAACATTCACCTGGGACAAGGCCCAATGTGTCACCTTTCCAGAGCCTTAAAATTTCTGGATGAATGACTTAGTTTAGATTAAAGGAATCAACAAAACCAAGTGTGAGGTGTTCTCCACTGGTAAGATGGCATCAGCCCTGCCTGCACTGCCAGAAGGCTCCTGGGAATTTAAAGGAGAAGCAGACAGAAACCAAACACTTGGGAAATACACAGATCCCAACTACAGGCTAATGTTCTGGGTCCAAGAGGATGCATGTTCAGAAAGAAGCTTTTTTAGTTTCAAAGACATGCTTGTGTTTTGATAGGTCAGTTACTTGTTTTTTTTTTTTTTCTCCAGTAACTACCAAGGAAAAAGAAACTGTCTGCTCAGAGATTATCTCTGCAGTGATATGTGGAAAGCAAAGCAGAACTGTAAAATATCTAAAGTTAGGGATCACAATCTGGAAGAAGAAAACAGGAAACATGAAACCAGTGGAAACCCAAAGATAAATGATCATCCAGCTAAGGAGTGTTCGAGACAGGGAGATATTTCCTGCTAAAGAAAGGAGGGTTTGTGGAAATGACACTTCATCTTATACATCAGTAGAAGACTTTTCATCCAAAAATGAGGTAAAAAAATTATTTCTTACCTTGGGGAAAAGGAGAGAGAGGACAGGGAGAACACTTCAGCACTACAGACAACACGATACTGCATGTGATCTGGAGAGCTACAATATGACAGAACTGACAGGTAGTGCCTGGGTCCTATGGCCCAGAGTTATTTTTCTCTGGAATTATCTGAGGTCAGTGAAAGGTCACTGCTGCCCACTCCCATCTCTGAGCTGAGCTGTGCTTCATGGTGGGACAGGTGACAGGGCTTTGCTGGGGTCAGCTACTGGGGGAAGCCAAGGAGGAATCATCATTGGTGCAGCACAGACCTTAAACACTTCTCTGACCACACAAAATTCCATGAACCAGGAGTGGCTGGAGATGTCTGAAGGAATAAACACTGAGGGGAATTGAAGACACATTGCAACCTGTAAAGCAGTGATTTCTCATCCAGCTGGGCTGCACCCCATGTGTCCTTCTGGACTGGCTTCTCCAATGGCCATGGGAACTTTTCCATTACTTAGCCTTTCTGCACCAGTAGATGCACCCCAGCATTTCCTAGCTCCACAGCTCGTGCCATTGCAATCCTCTTGGTTTCAGAAGCGAGCATTTAAGGTCAGGCTGCAAGCATTTCTTCCCAGATAGTCTTATCTCTACAGACAGTGTGCACCCTCCCTTACTGTGACCCCAAAGGGTTGTGACCACTCTGTGCCCACTGACACCACAGCCAAGGATGGAGTGGGAAGATGTTGGGAGAAATCCTCACCCCACTGCACTCCGAGGCAAAAATCCCATTGGCTTCAAAGGTGCGAATATTTTACTTGCTGTTTTTCACGCTGCACTTTGTCAGAGATCCACCTGGGAGCTTTATCAAAACAACATACAAACGAGCTGTCATGACCCAGGGGACTAGAATGTATCCCTGGGAAAGCTGCCCCAGCACTGCTATGGCACCGAGCATGGGGTGGAGAGCTCAGCTGAACCTGACACTCTCCCCAGCCTCTGACTGAACATGACCACAGTTCCCAGACAAGCCATCCACACCAATTGCAATCACATACAGAGCATTCGTCACCCTGTTGTCCCATCTTCCTCTTGCTGAAAAGGTACTGGCCCTGGATGTGGCTCACACATACCAGGGACTGGATCCAGCTGTACTGGGGTTGGAAAGACAGCACTGATTTATGGCACAAACTACAATGGTCTACACCTTGTAGTACCAAGGGTGTGGGTCTATTGACCCCTCAGACATCTTATAAATCCCCACCAGCAGGCTATGTGTCTTTCAGCAGTACTGCCCCCATGGCAGTTGGTCTTTGGCTCATGATATTTTAGTACATTAGGAGAAAAGTGTAGTCTTTGTAATGAGCCTTGCCTTGGGATATCTGTTTGATGCTACATGTCTCAGAGCCTTGACAGAACCCAGCGAGCTCCAGCTGGCACCGAAAATCAGCTCTCACTGAAACTTCTCCTTCCTTGAATGTCTGGGTCTGTACTTGGTTTTCTCCATTCCTCCAAGCCCAGCCTCCTCCAAGCCTGCCTCCCGGCCCATCCCCAGAAAACTTGAGTTGTTTTACATATGAATCTGGCTTTGCGTGAGTTAAAGCCACAGCAGGACTCCATGCAAACCACTGGGGAGATGCAGCTGAGAAGGGTTCCCCCATCAAGCCTCCTCTGGAGGATTCAGAGCCAAAGATGCTTGTCCTCCCTGCGTATTTTGCTTTGGTATCATGTAGATATTTTTTTTCTTTACTTGAGTGTGTTATTTTAACCTCTCACCATTAAATAATACTAGAAATATAATGAATAATAGTACCAGGCTCTTAGACTATTTGCTCACTGTTTCCCTGGGGTTTGACACATGCTTGCTTTCCTATCCTCATTCTCTCTGTCAGTCTTTTTCAGCAAGGCAGAGAGCCTGGACTCTCTCTGCTTTGTGCTGGGGATGTTGTTGTCACCTCTGTGCCAGAAGGAGGAAGAAAAACCTTCAGCAGCAGCACAGCGATCCATATTCATGCTGCATGACCTTACCAAGCTCAGAGGTGCTAAACACACAGATGAGGCCAGAAGAGACAACAATGGTATCTTCTCTGGTTTGGTCTACAACAAGAAACAACCAAGAAAAGTCTTCCGTATACAAGCCATGTCCTTTCCTCAGGGCAACAGATCTGCAAGATGTCCATTTTCACCCCTATTCTCTTGTGGGCAGTTTTTGTCTTAAGGGAGATGGTAGGTGGGCACCTTCACTCCACAAGCCAACAGTTGCACCAGGTCACCTGCATGGAAGCACTGAACTTTTGGACCAGCTCTCACCCTCTTCAGCCAGTATTGCTGTCCTGGTGTCCATAGCAGGGAAGGATTCCTCTTACATCTTCGAACGTTCCACTTCCCTTTTGCTTCTCTGGATTGCTCCAATAGATTTTAAACAAGCTTGGCTCTTTGTGGGGGATCACAGCTTCCTTACACAAGCAGTGAGGAGGAAAAGGATCTGAATTCCCACCTTCTTCTGGTTACCTTGGCAAAATCAGCACCTAGTCTCAAGGAAGATTCCTTACATCAGATGAAGGGAATACCTCCTTATCTTCTTCAGCTTGCTCAGCATTTGTGCATAACTGGAGTTCTTAATTTTGGCATGAAATCCTAACCAGTAATGAGAAAATTGGAAAAAAATCATCTGTAAATGCTGATGGGTTTGGAGACCAAGCTTTCTTCCCACCCACATATTTGACATCCCAGGCCACACACATCTTTGACCCCATCCTTGACTCCTGCTAGATGACATTTCTCCAACCCTGCCTATGTTCTGGCCAACTTACTGGGGGTTCCCATCCATTCTCTCCTTTGTCTGATGCTGACCCAGTCTGCAGCTCTCATCTTTTGTCAGTCTTTTTGTGGAAGCTGAGCCTTAAAAGTAACCTGTGAGTGTGAAGAGGTCTCCTGGATCAGCATACCCAGCCACAGCAGGTTTTGTATCTACTAGATGCTTTCTATTACCCACGCCCTGAGATGACATCTACATGCAGAAAACAGCAACAACTGATGCATCTATTGTGAAACTGGTTGCAGGTTGGGAAGCTGAGACATGGAAAGCAGAGTTTCTTAAAAACAGCAGGACCCTGGAAATCTGCACAAAAGAGTTTTTAAAGAATTGGGCCTTGAGCTCTGCCCCATTAATGTTTATTTTTAACAAATGTTGGAATATTGCTCCAAAGGACTGGAAAGGGACAAGAGCGTACAAATATTTACAGAGTGTAGAATAAACTGTCAGCCTCTTAACTTGACATCAGTCCCAGAAGAAGTTGTGGCAAGTTGATACAAGACTACTCAGAGATAATTAAAAGCTGCTTCTGCTCTTAAAGCATGAAATCAATATATAATTCTGTGGAGTTTGGTCTGTAAAGGTAACAACTGACACATTTACCTTCCCTGAAGTCTGAAACTTGGTGACATATTGTGTTTGAGATTCTCATTGGTCAAAAATAACATTTGCTATGATAAGTAGATCATGATAAGTCTGTCCAACATTTAGACCCTGAAATACACATGCTAATAGGGTGTCAGCATCTGATGATATTGTGGGAGTTCCAGGGGGGCTACATTAGTGTCCTGCTATAAACCCTGCACAACACAGTGATCTTGGGAAAAAAAAATAAATGAAGGGAAAAATTTTTGCTGCTGTGGTTTCAAAGTTCAGGAAATATATTGTAGTAGAAAACATCAGTATTCAGCATATACAACATTTGAATGGTGTGGCAATTGAAGTTTAGGTTAACTGGGTGTTACTGACTGCATTTTAATATCACTAAAGCCAGATAAATTTTATAGTTTCAAGAAGGAAGATGAAGATGTCATTAACAGGACAGTGTACTCTACCCTGGAAATCCATGACCTTGAAAATGACCTAGGGGTCATTGTTGATAATATTAGACAAACTGCCAAAGTGATCCTTTGTCTATATGTGGGAATGAAGAAACAGAATAACACTGACTCTGAGAAGAGTGTCAAAGTTATCTGTTTGTGACATTGATAAGACCATACTGGAAGAGTCTTCCCATTTTTAGCCCTATGAGTTTCTTTTACTTTTAAGATACTGAAAAATGAAAAAAAGGAAGGGTTCAGAAAAGAGCTACAGAAAAGACATTGTATCTAAAGGGCATGTTTTAGTGAGAGATTAAAGTAGGTCAATTAATGTAACTTATCCAAGAAAAGATGATGAAGTGACTGAACAGTGTTTATAAGTCTACATTTCTACATGAAGAATCCTTGATTTAGTGGAAAAATAAAGAACAGGGCTTACTAGCTGGTGGTAGAAGTGAGACACTGCCAGCTGTAATGGAGGTGTCCGGTTCAACAAAACCAGCACCTCGGCTCAGGGATGTGAGAGTTGCTCCTGTTCCCTGCAATGTGTGGCTGGACCCCATTTTCCACCAAACCAGTGCTGGAGAGCTGCAAATGGATATTCCTGGGAATGACCTCTGCCCTGCAGTTGACCCTGACTTGCACCCAGGGATCTGTGAATCTGTTTTGAAAAGGCTTGTTTTGATGCCTGCTCCCCTAAACTGGCCTGTGACTCTGGAAAGTATCCACAGGATTCATGACCCTGATGTGTTAGACCCCAGCAGTGATGGCTGTTGCCATTACAAAACAAGACTTGAGGAGGACTGAATTTGCAAGCTCTTGTAAGTACTGGCTGCACTGAGTTTAGGTATGTGACAGAATATAAAATTAAGACTCTGAATTCATCTTACACTGCAGTATAAGGCAGCAACAGACTTCATTGGCAAGAGTCATATAAAAGAGGATTTCATCTCAACTAACAACCATTTCTTCCATGCCAACAGCTGCTAACAGGTTGTACCCATGTAAACCAAACCAACACAGAATGTTAAAAATAATAGGGGTCCATCCTTACTGCTGTGACTTGACACCTTTCAAGTTCCTTGGCAACACACATATGGATGTCCCTGGCTGGGCATTCCTAGGGAATGACAGCAGCTGGCATTGCACAGTGGAGCCAGCATGGTGCCCCTGGAAAACCAGGATGCTTCTGATCTCTGACTGACCAGAAGCAGAAGATTGGATACAATCTTGGAGGCACCTTCATATGTCTGTGGTTGCTCTGAGCAAATGCATGAGGTCATTAGTTTTCTTGTCCTCAAACAGATGAATGATTGCACGTGTGTTCTCAGTTTCAAAACTACAAACTAAGTGCTTTCAAACTAGGTGATCTCTACTTGAGGTGGGTACAGAGGATCTATATTTCTGCCTGTCACATTTCTGTGGGGTGATGCATAGGAGCTTGTTAGACACTGTACTGCACAAGGGGCATCTCGCAGTTGGGGGGATGCTGTGTTCTCAATGCTTCAGCAGGCCAAACTTGTGACAAACCTCACCATGGCTTTTCCAGCTTCTTATGCACAACAGCACTACATGACAGGATACAAAATGAGCTCAGTCCCTTTTCTTGGTGGTCAGAACATATGGTAGGAATCTTCTAGAGTCTGACAGATAAGGCATTTGGACTCTGAATCCTATTTTTTTCTCACTCTCTTGAGCACCAGGGATTATAGGCTTAAGCAAGTCAGCTGGGGATAACAGAGATGTGTCCAAGGGCATGAGTAGAAAATGGGGAGGAAAATCTCTCCAAAACCTATTCCTCAACTCCAAAGAAAACATGAAGCAGCAGCATATAGCATCCGTTAATTCTTCTGCCACTGTTTTGGAGACTGCTGTTTACATTAACGTGCTAGCCCACATAACAGCATGTATAGCTCTTGACTCCAGTCCTAAGGACAGGAGCCCAGTATGGCCACTCTGCATTACCCAGAAGAAGTGTTCAACAGAAAATGGTACTTGGGCTGCCCTGTGACTGCACCTCTACCTGGCAGAGCACATTCTCTCAGGTGTTTGCTAAGACAGTAGATGTGCCCAGACTGGCCCTGTTCACAGGCATTGGCTGTCCAGGGATATCTGGACAGAGCAGGAACTTCCATTCTGCAGCACTGGCTTTCCCCAAGCTCTCTTCCTCCTAACTGTGATGAAGCCCCAGGAGAAGGCCTGAGCCAGCATCATGGCAGACTTCCACACATCTCACCACTCTTGAGCTGCCGCACATTATGGGCAAGGACATAGTCACCATTTCCAAGGGGAAGGGGGTCTAAATGCAGCATCAAGCAACTATCTCTGAAAGCTCCATTACTACCATACCACATCTTACATGACCCAAAACAGCTAATGGTTATTACAGTGTACAAAATTAAGATTTACAAGTTCTACCTTCCAGCCACACTGAGACACCTCTCAGCTTTCTGATGGACTATCAGGAATGCACCCCATGGCAGTGAACACCAAGGCTGCCCAAGGTTGTCTGACACAATAACACCCTGCTCGGTCAGGTGCCACACAGGAGAAGAAGCATCAAGCATGACCGTCCAAAAGACATGCATCTTCATCTGGGTTTACCACTGTAATTCCCCTACTCACAAGTACCCCAGTTGCCTCAAAAAACTGTTGTGTGGGTTCAATGTCACAAAACATCCAATGTGCTGACACCAAACAATGATCCTCTGGAACATGTCCTACTCCTAGTACCTTCATTGTGATGAGAGAAAGTCTACTCAGAAACTGATGTTAGTCGCCTGTTTGAAACCCACAGACTTGATATATGCAACCCTGATGCCTCTCCATCACTGGAAATAATTTAATCTGAAATAGCCGCATTACAGAGATTTGAGAATGGCACACAAAACACAAATGGCATGCCATGTCAAATGCATGGGTGATCATGTTCTGGGGTTTTTGCTTTCTGCTATCACTTCAGCAGGGCATAGATGGGAACATCTGTGAGAGCTGTGGAGTTGCTGTGAGATAGTATCAGAGGACTTCCAGAGACTATCAAAGGCTGATTGGAGGCAGAGGCACCCTGCTGTCCAGCACCAAAGTCATTGGCTGGTTCTCAGAAAATCCAAAAGCTGTGATGTCAGACAGGAGCACTGCCACAGGAGGCCTCAGCAGGTAGACATGACAAATTTCCCCACATAGCCTGGTTGTGGCATCGAAAGGAACTGTGTGGTTCAGGCACTAGACCCTGCTGAGAGCAACAGACAACCTGTGTAGAGGAAATTCATGCCCAGGGGATCTCCTGAACTAAATCCAGACTAATCCAGTCAGTCTAATCCTGATCTCCATGAAAATGGTATAAGGTATGAATAAATACACAGGGATGAAGATCCATCCAAACTGATCCATGGAAGGGCCACACATCAGGTATAGCAGCAGAATCACAGACTCATACCTGCATGGTGCATTGGGTTGGGGTTTGATGAGTTCGTATGTGGAAAAGGACAGCATGTAACCTTGGCAACACTTCAACTCCCTTGACCCAAATCTGCCTTGAAGTAACTGTATCTGCACCCACCACAGTAATCGGCAAATTGCTGCAAGCACTACATATTGTCCAACTTCCACCGAGGCAAGATCCTTCACAAGACATCCTTAGTCTGTACAGTCACCCCAGTCCTTGACCCAACAGCACATATCACCACCACCTGCTACATCCAGGCTGATTTTCTTAGAAAAAATACACTGCCATAAATGGGGTGTCTGCTCCCTGCCTCCTTTCCAGCTCACGGACCTGCCGAGTCACCTTCACTGTTTTACCATACAGAATGATATGGGAAAGGGACACACAGGGCAGAAAATAAAAACAGATATACAGAGGGCACAGGGGTTTCAAGCAGGAGTTGAAACTGAGTTGTACTACCCCTTACTGAACCTGGGAGACCAGTGTCTGTTTAAGGTGGCTTTAGTTTGAATGAAAATCAAGATCCAGGACTCAAGGATTTGAGATGCTGTGGGCATCACAACACATTATTTATGGACACTGTGAGGAATGAGGACTTGAGAGCACATCCATCATCTTTTCCACCACAGCTGTGGACCCCATCTTGATGTACAGTTCAATTGCCTGCCCATCAGCCCTTCATGATCTCTTCCTTTGTTTGCTTTGCTGCCACTTCACTGCTGTGGAGTAGTTCACCCTCTCCAAAATCCACTTCAACTGCTACCACTTCTCTGCTGCCCATGACCATGATGCCTCCAGACCAGATCTTCCTGACTCCCTGACCTTGAGACCCCTTTCATGCTCTAGGCCATTATGCTACATGCCTCCATGTCTCTTTTCCAAGACAAAAAAAAGGCCAAAAGTTCTCCCTCAGAATGGAATCAAAT
Organism: Ceryle rudis; assembly: GCA_033439905.1. Classification (NCBI taxonomy): domain Eukaryota; kingdom Metazoa; phylum Chordata; class Aves; order Coraciiformes; family Cerylidae; genus Ceryle; species Ceryle rudis. The sequence continues at coordinate 163,862 of JAAGNO010027752.1, forward strand.
ATCACAAAAGATTTCTTAAAATATCATCTCTCACTGGAAAAGGGTGGGTTGTCTAATTAGAAAAGATATGTCAGAGCTTTATGGTGTTTGAGTCAGGAAGCCCAAGGACTTCCACCATGCATCAGCCCAACTCATAGGAAAGACTTCATGGAGCAACATGGGTGATGTAGTTCAATCTCAGAAGGCTATTCCAGACAGGATGACAATGACAGGAGTTTCCAAAACTACAAGTCCAGTGAGTCACCCCTGAGGCATCTCTTGGTCATACTCCCTGGCTTTAGCCAGATTGCCACTGAAATGATGCAGGCTGTGATTTTCCATAAGAAAATATACAGTTTTTCCAGTGAAAAAAAACTTATTTATGAGATGCCTTATCTGAACATTAAAATAACCGCTGTGCTCCTCCTTGGGCTGCTCACTCTGGGATTCATCACCCTGGATAGCCTGGGCTGTGCATCCCTGCTCCCAGAGGCTTTGGGACTGAGGGATGTATGTTTGCAGTGATGCAGCCCTGTCTCTGCTCTCCCATAGACCTGGTTTCACAAAGCCAAAGGCATGAGCACTTCCAGATGCAGCTTCTCCCCAGGAGAAGGAGTCTGGGGGGTTTCCCTTTGCCCTCCCTGGCGGCTGTGTGAAATCCAGCCCCTTATTGCCTCTCGCTGTCATTAGCGATGTGCTTTGGTATCAGGCAAGGCTAATTGCTGACACCTTTTTCCATTCATAAGCGTTCAGCTTTGCAGAAAACCAGGAAAGCTCTTACCCATGGTGCAAATTCCTTTGATGATAAAGTTCTGGATATGCCATATCAGCCCTCAACCTGCCTACACCAGGAAGCTTGTATTTAGCACCAACATTTATCATCGCTAAACATATAAATAATACCATTAGCCACTCTGAGCAGTGATAAAATTAGCAATGTAAACAAAGAAAGTGAGTGACCTTAGTGGAGAACCATTGTTGATTTTGACCCAACACCTACCAGTATGATTAGTCACAGCAGAACTGCTCAGGAAAAGGGGCCATTGGGGATTGTTTGGAAATTAGAGACTTGCACTGTTTATTTTATGGAACAGATCTAATTCCTGCTGAGTTTTGCTATAAGCACCAGGTGGTGACCCCACCTCCATTCCTCTGCTGCATCTCCCCTGGGGCTCATCAGCTGGGAGCCTCAAGGCTTGTGTGAGTAATGCTTCTGAAAGCTGGACTCTCTTCCAAACCAGTGGGAGGAGATACCCTTCCTGCCTGTCCTGCCTGTCCACACTGAATGAGCAGGGGCAGGAGATGCCATGCAAATATTGCCTTGTGAAAACAAGGCATGTCCAGTGGCTTCTTCCTTTTTCATAACCTGGCAATTTTCCACACTGATGAGATGTGGGTGGTGCCCCCTCTCCTCTGTTCTGTCCACCGAGCCAGATGCTCCCTTGACTTTGCATCAGCATCAGCATTTTCCACTCCTCTGTCAAAGGTCTCAGTGGACACTTGACTTAGTGACAAGGAGTTCAGAAGCCAGCACAGCTCCTTGCTTCTCAGGGAGCCACACAAATGAGGGGTGTCAGGGAAGAGGGTTCTGACTGTAGTGTAGTGTTGTCTTCTGAGTGGTAGGACAACCTTTAAAGACTGCAGCATGGACAGCTACTCTTTGTGAACAGGCTGCCACAAAAGCTGTTGGAGATGGATATTCAGTCAATTAGAATTCAGTGTATGCTCATTATGGGTTCACGTGCTGCTTGTGCATGTGCTAAGCTGTCAAAGACCAAAATTACTTGGGAACTCCTAGGGCTTCACCTGATGCCAACACAGTTCACACTGCACTTATATTCTTGTATCCATTAATTGGCCATCAGCCTGATGGCATCTCTCAACTTACAAAACATTATTCCCCACCCCTGGTTAAGTAACCTCCAGGTGGTCTTGCTGACATAAAGCAGCAGGATCCTCAAGATCCCCTTCTGATCTTCACAACAAGCCAGGCTCCACAGGCTGAAATCAAAATCAAAGCATGCACAGAATTGAACCTACAGGGTCATATTTCTTTTCCTCATCCCTGTCATCAAACAGCAATGCCTCAGACTTAGCACTGGGTCCTGATCTCCACATTAGCTTGTCCAGCTGGCTGGGAGTGAGCTAGCACACATGAACACGGTGATACCTACCACCTATCGCAGCTTTTCTCTCAGAAACATCTCCCTCCCTCTTTGTTTTTCTCTCTTGCCCATGTATGTAGTTGGTAGGCAGCAAATTATATGTGTTTAATGCATATAAGAAATCACAGTCTTTTCATCCAGGCCTGTCATCTGAATGTGAAAAGTGACATACTCTACTCTTTCTGGTTGGATAGGGTTGGTGTACATGATGCCAAGTTTAAGGAGACAGACCCTTACACCCTCAGTTCTGCTCTGGTCAAACTGCAACAACTGACAGCAAAGCTGAGCAGAACGGTTCCCTAGAAAAGCTGAAGCCCATGTAAAGGGTTGCCTCTGCTTGGACAAGCTATTAATAGAAGCAAAGAAACATTGGTTGGAAGGACTTCAGGAGGGTATCTAGTCCAAAGTCCCCGTTGGGTGGGAAGAAACACAGCTAGTCAAATGATAGCTGACTGGGGAAGTTCAGAGCTCAATAAGCCTGATGTCTTTCCAGAAAGTTGACATGGATCTGTTACTTGATTTACTATAATTTTATCAAGCTGATCATTAGGTTAATTTGATGTAGAATAAGATGTGCTGGAACTAGTCAACCAGGGCTGTGGGAGGAGTTCCTACCATTGCCAACACAAAAATCAATACAAAACAATTGCTGAAAATACATGCTCTACAAGTACTCACTTGGGGAAACACTCTGGCCTACTTGATGCAGGAAAACATCTGTGCCAGATGACTTCCCTTCTTGGGTTAACCAACAGTGAATCTCTGAACCCCTTCTCCAATCATCCCTCTGTCTTTACTTAGTTACCTAGTTCAGTTATTAATATACATTATACGAGCACTGGTGAAGTTTGATGGTTCCCTGACTTCTTGTCAGGATTTAGAGACATCCCACAGTCAATAAATGAAAGAGTAGTCTTAGAAACTCTACCTGTGGTCCTACTATTGTCCTACTACCTTGGAAGAGGAGTATGGTTGAGTTTGTAGGTGAACTGGTTTCTGTGTGGTTTCCCAGTGAGCAAGGTGGGTATCCAGACCTCAGGGAGAGGAGATGCAGAGTATGTCCAGATCCCTAAGAGACACAGAGACTCACTGACTATGAGAAACTCCTTAGAAACAAGAAGGAAAATGACCTGATCACACTTCAAAGTATCTCAGAGAACTGGGGGGTGTTTCCTCATCACACTGCTCTGAAGCCAAACTCCTCGTGCCCTTCCCCCTGACAGTGTCTTTCCATGGGATTTGCCCTTCATCCTTAGACTGTTTGTTCCCCTTCCAGAGGAGAGTGGTTGTCCGTTCACCTCACCCCTGTCCAGGCAGTCTCTACTGTGGTTCATCCTGGATTTTGCTAACACTTTTGTCTATCTCCCCCTAAACTGACTGCAGACAGGCTTTGGGGAAGACTTGTGGCCTGCTTGCAAGCAGGTGCTGGCCTGCCCTGCTTACAGCCTGATAGAGCTGTCTCAAGAAACATAAGCAAGCTCTCATGCGTGTACAAATCACATTAGTTTTCCTGTTGTGCTGCTGATGGGTGTGTTTGACCCAAACTAAACAATACCTTTGCCATATGCTCCACAGTGCTTTCCCACTTGCAGCTGCTAGGTGCTGGCAAGCACAGCAGGCAGGAAGGTTGTGGAGCTTTACCAGAGCTGCAGGCAGGCAGGTCGCAGTGTGCTAAAGCAGCTTGCAGTGAGCAGCAGTATCCTCAGGAGGGAGAGCAAACCACTTTCTCACCCTTCACTGTTTTCTGTTTTCTCCCTACCTGGGTTCCTATCACAGCCACTCTTAAGTCCGGTCCCAGCCCACATGTTATCCATTTATCAAGGTTCTTCCCTGGGTTTGCATTTCCTTCTGAAGTCCTGCAAGCTGGGATGAACATTCTCACAATCCCACACTGGCCACAGACTCCCACACTCAGAGCCGTCTCGAATTTCCTTTTCTTCTATTCACGTCATTGCACTTCACAACCTGGGTGGTTCTGTGTGTCACCTCAAGAAATGGGTCTCTCTCATGAGGCCATCGCATTCACTAGCAGGTTGAGTCAAGTTAGCAATAGGTTAGCAAAGCCCCATTGGCTTGAAAACAAGCCTGGGGGAGTTGGCTGCTCACAAAAGGGGAAATTTTGGAGGGGAAGCAGAAGCAGGAGAGGATGTACCATTAGAGATACACCCCCTATATGGACATGCTACAGCTGAGCAGAAAAGCTGATGATACAGACACCCCTCTCCAAGGTGTAAGGCTGACATGAGCACAGTGCCACTGTGCAGTAGAAGGTACTCAGCTGCAGAAGGTTTTGGTAGCGCTCATTACATGGCAAAGGGATGGAGAAGAGGCTCCAGTCATGAAGAGGACTGATGCAACCAGAGCTAGTGGGATGCAAGGATCAACACTGGTGAAGAGGAGCAAATACATCCCCTGCCTTCTAGAAACAACACTCCACCTCCTCAACTTGATCTCCTTCTGAAACTGCATCCCCTGATCTCTACTGAGCAACACGTCACACCTGTCAGACCCTTTCTGGAATTCAATGTGCTATTACCATGAGCCCTTGCAGCCCCTGCCCACATCAGGGTGTCCATGCCAAGACATTAGTGCGTTCGCTCATGGCACACTAAGCTAGGTACCTTAATCTCACCTGATGTCACCAATCCACATCAGGGCTGGGACCATCAGCTCACACCCACCCTGAGACACAGCTCAGCTGTGTGCTCACAAGCCACCGCTGTGCTGATGGGGATCTTGCAGAGCTGCCAGTTGCATTCCAACTCATTATGTTTTAATTTAGTCAATCCATAGGCTGCCTATTGTGAGGATATCAGCACTGAAAAGCAAAATCCAAATCCGGAACATTGCAGAAGAACCAAACTGCCAAAATGCAGAGACAGAGAGACAAAGTAAATCTGTCATAAGGCAGTCCTGACAGACCTCCCACCCTGAGAGGAGCCAGTTCCCAATTAGCACAAAGAACTTGGGCAAAGAGGAGAAACTGATTCAAAAACAAATGAAGGGGACCAAAAATGGTCAAGAAAAGGCCAGTAGAAATACTCAGGTCAGAGCTGTGCCGTGTAGCACAGGGGGTGTCCCTCAGTGCCTTGGAGTTCTCTCCTAGCATGGACCTGCCCCAAACCCTCCCCAGCAAATCTTCCAGTGACCCCAGGCATGAGGGTCTATCAGAGAGCAGCTCCCATGCTCCCATCCCTGCCTGGTATGCAGGACACTGGTCTCATCCATAACGGCAGCTAGAGATGAGGCAAGAAGGCAAGTATGAAGGGAAGCTGCATGGGCCATGGGGTGGCAAGGATGTCATAGGAGCCCATAGGGGCAATGAGCATAGCTCACAGGGGAGAGATGTGAGGATGTTGGGAGGAATGGACAGGCAGATACATAGGGCACTAAGAGGAGCTAAAGCCCCCTCCCAAGGTCATTGAGCTGCCTCTATACCCACCCAGAGCTACTTTTTGTCCCCAAGGGGGTCTGAAGACATGGCCACAAATGACAGGCCATGGACCAGTAGAAAAACCACTGCCATGGTGCTTGCGTAGGGGTAGGGGAACAGCAGTGTCCCATGAAGTTCCATTCCCTGGGACATGTTTGAACTGGGGACATCAGTGCAGGTGGACACTTGGATGCTTTCCTTGCCCATCAGCTGAATGCCCAGTGCTAATGGAGAAAGAGGAAGAGCAGGGCAGCGGGGAGGAAGAAGGTAAAGAAGAACCCTTCTAGTGATATAAATCATTCAGGCTCTGTGGCTATAACACTATTCCAGCTGAGCATCTGCCTATAGAGCTGGAGGCCAAAGGGATGTTGGGTCTGACCTCCTACATAGTGCAGTGCTCCTCAGAAACTCCCTCCTTGCGCCAGGCTCACGCTCAGACAGCACATTAATAGCCATTTCCCGTAAGAGAGCTTCTCAGACTCAGTCCTGATCGCATCCAGCACTGCGGCTTGCACTGATCTTGCTGTGATAAAATAGTTTCCAATTCACTTTGAAGCTTTTGAGCTCCAAGTTCAGTCCACGTTTGCTGGCTGCCTCTGTTAGGATAGTTGAGATGCTGTCTGGGGAAGGAGCAGACACCCAAATGCTGCAGCCCCCTATTGAGTGCAGAGGGGTGGAGTTCAGCTCCCCTGTGAGGATATGAGACCCTCGTCAACACTGAGCTTTGCCCTGACTCCTGGCTCATTATTAGACCAACCGTTTGTACAAACACTAAATCAGTTCTTTAGTGTCTGCATGTATTGGAGAGGCCAGATGAGAAGAAGGGTTGGGGAAAGGATGGGCTCACCAGATGCCATCAGGTTAGCCCACTGAACTTCCCAAACCAGTCAGGTACAAAGCATCAACCCCTCCATGACTGTCTTCTGATTTGCCTCATCCTTATCTTCCTCCTGGTGGGCTCCTTGCCCTGCTCCTACCCTCCCACCACCTGCCCCTTTAACTTTCTTCAGCTCCCTGAAGTCCTCTCTGTTCTTGACTAACCTAAACAACTCTATAGGCTCTATGATTTTTTTCCCCTTACTGCTAATCCTGGTTTCCAGAGCATTGCAGACTATGTAGATCATAACAGCTATATTTAAGGTTGCCTGACAGTTTCCATGATACGACCCATTGTTCAGTTGCTTAGAACACTGCCAAACTTTAACCCTTTAGGCTGAATAATTTGGGACAGCTTCAGTAAGAACAAGTTCAGTCATCTAGGAAAGCAGAACTAAGGGGAAATATTTGGTTTGCTCCAGTTCTTATTAAGACTTTGTTGGGAAGCTTGTCCTTCAGAGATTTGCAAGGTTAATTGTGGAGAGTGCTTTGGTCTCAGATTTGTGTCTCCACTTTTGCTTCTCTTGTGACAAATACACCCAATTATATAAGGGACTGAAAATCATGTTTTCTCAAGCACCTCAGAGATAATTCTGTGCCAGGCTGTCACCTGTGAGTGCTGTGATGGCAGTACCCCAAGCCTGTTCCCACTCAGCCCAGAAGAACCATGCCATGGGGAGTACACTGAAGCCCCAAACCCTGGCACTCACTGACTGCTCTGGCTCCTGAGCCTGTGTCAGGAGGCTACCTTGGCCCTGGCCACCAGGGTGGATAATGGGGACCCTACAACTCCTGGGCTGTTGGTGCTGGGATACTGCAATGCCTGACTCACGTGTCTTCAAATTCTGCTGTCAACAAGCTGCTGAGAAGCCAGCAGGAGAAGGCTTTGCTGGTCAGCCCATAGTATGGTCAATACTCTATCCAGTGCTCTGGTTCTGTTGAGTTTGGGTGCTGGTCTCTAACTCTGCAGAGACCTTTTGTGCATCACTGTGAGAACAGATCTGCCAGTTTCACTGTCTTTTTAAAAATGAAATTTCTTTACTATTTTTTCCCACTTTTAAATACATTTTATGCTGTAGTGTCTATGTGATTGCACGGGTAATGGTACCACAGCTTTGCTTTATCTAATCACCAGATCTCAGGGAACGAAGTCTGTGCAAATAAAGCTGGTTCCTATAGAAATAAATAAATAAACTGTGTCTTCATACAACTAAAACCATCTCACGCAGCATACTCAGAAGAGACCAAGCTAAACTGCACAGGCAGGTTCAAATGACACTTTCTATATTGTGTCTTCATATCATCTCCATTTTTATGCAGAAACCATAATACCACCTGTTAGCACAGAATCCAGCAGGAAATCTAGAAGCCCTGTTGTAGGTCTGCATCAGGACAAAGAGGTCTTACTTCCCTTTCTGCCTCCAGGTTTTCACTCTTGGCTGAGCTCCAGATGATCCATTTCTTTCAGCTTCCTCTTATGAAGGACTTTTGAAAGCCTATGCAAATGTTGTCACCAATCCTTCTTTGCCCACTGTTTTCACATGCTCAGAGAACATTAATACAGCCTTGGTGTAAACGGTGACAGGCACTTGCTGTCCTACTCTTCTATCGTCAATGGCCAGCACAAATGTGGTTCCTTGATCTCTGCAGAGTTTGTTACTCACAAGCCCTGCACAAGCACTGAAGTCCTGTCCTGAATTGGGCCCTGAAGTCATTGCTAATGCCACTTATGTCCTGCTCCTCTCACTAGAGTTAAAAAATCAAATCCATACCATAAGGCACTAAAACAAGGACTTGGAATGAACACTGGCTGTAACTGATGGGTCCTGCACAAACTACATGCTTATCCCCTGTGCTGTAGAAGCCATCTGGGTTGTTGGGGGAGGCTATGGCTAACATATAATCAGAATTCAAGAGTGGTTTGCACGCAATTCCTAAACCAAAGAGCTGACACTACTAATTTTTCCAAATTCCATTCAAGCTTTTTCCTCAGCATTGAATACCCTCATGTCAAAGACAGGAAAAAGTGGAGGAAAGGGATAAAGGATCTTGCATCTCTCCATGTCATTTAAGTTTCTGGATAACTCTCCTGCATCACCCACCCACTGATGAACATGACACTTTATATGACCAACCTCCCCATGTGCCACATGGGAGAGCACCATGAACTTCTATACCTCAGGTCTCCCTTTTAATTCCTTGAAAAGCAAAGAACAACTAGCTCTTCCTGTCCTCTTAAAAATAATATTACACAACCCACTTCTAAAGAATGATAGTCTTTCTTATAGTCATTCTGAAACTTGAATATTTTATAACGGATAAAATGATGACAGCAAATTCCAAGGACAGCCAAAGAGCTCAAAATGATCCGATCATGTTTCCAACCATGAGACCTTTGGAAAGAGCCCCAGAAAGAGGGGGAAATACATTAATTTTATGTTTTAATATTCAACAAACAGAGAAGACTCTGCAGAGCAGCAGCATCCAGTTGAAAGTGTTGAGAAGTTTATTTTTTTTCAAACCTACAATGGGACTGAGTTTGGGACTCTGTTTAGCTTTTCTGCCTGTAGTTACATTGTATAAACAGTTTATTTAACATCATTTTTGGCACTTCTTCAGTAAACCCACCATAATAATCCTACTGGCAGACCAAACAGATCACAGCTTAGCAGACAAAGCTGCTGTGAAACACCAAATTACCCATCCCCTGCTTTCCTGTTTTTGTGAGATGTGTAGTCCTGTACTTAGCCGTGTTTACGCCTCATTTCATGGCTGCACCACCAGGTCACGGAGCTGCTCCCATTAACTCACAGCCGCAGCCCCCAGTGCATTGCAGTGTGGAAGCAGGGTGGGGGAAGGATTTTTAAGCCCTTTTAGAAGCTCATAAAATGTGCTGGGATGCTGGCTGTTGCTTAACAGGGAAGGTATGCTGGCTTGATCCAGATTGGAAAAGACTCTAGATTAATGCTAAAGTCACCTATTGCTTACATTTCATTTTAATGTGCTCGAGTTCAATAAAAGTTTATCATTGCCATTAAAACAGAGCCTATTGGAACTGATTTAATCTCTTTAGCACAGAAAACCACATGAAAGGAATCAAGTTCATGGAGAAGATTGAGCATAGTTACTTTTGGAGCATAAATTACATAAAAGCAAGGGATAATCAGCCAGAGCCACAGAGCCTGTCACCTGCGTTACTCACATATTTATGCCAATGCACTTTGCTAGGGAAGGTGCTGGGCATGAGCCATATCGCAGTGGGACTGAGTGCCTGCCAAGCACAGGAGTAATCGGCTGCTTAATGTCACAGCATCAACACTCTCCTAAAGAGTCTATGAATTGTGTTACTTTTGAACAAACAAATGTCATGTGTAGGGGTGCTCGTCAAATGTCTACTGGCAACAGGACGATGCAGCTGTAAATCTTGCCTTCTGTGTCACCCTGCTTGCAGCACAGAGGTGCTCTGCCTTTCTCAAGGGAAATGCCAGCTCCAGCACCAGCCCAGCTGCCCAGCCATTGCCCTCTGCGCAGGCAACAGGCCAGCAATGGGCTGTTATGGTGTGCATGGATGCAAGGAGGTGCAGTGATGGAACTTCAACTGGGCCCTTCTACAAGTATCAGCCCTGGCCTGTTATGTTCTCCACAGGGCACTGCTGCCTGGGGGTGGCTTCTGTGATACCCCTGAGTGAGGAGAGTTGGTGGTTTCTCAGGGCCTCACCTCAGCTGGGCAGTGGGCATCATGCTATGGAGGCAGAGTTTCACCCAGGGAGATGGCCTGGTGTTGTAACCACAGCCTGCCTTCCTGGCAGTGGGGACAATAGAGAAGGGCACTACTGTGGCCCTGCACTCTGCTTTTACTGGCTCCATTCTCTGAGGGATCATCCCGTTTCCATGATGATGGGAGCAGATGGGGAATAATAATGTGGGAGGGGAGAAAAACAGGCTGTGCTGCCTCCCTCCACTGACATCCTCAGGACAGGACACTGTGGCAATGTCCACCTCTCACAGCCATCCCCTGCTGCTCACCATTGGCAGACTGGCCTTTCAGAACCCTGCTCTGCAGAACAGCTTCACTACCCTGCTGCCAGCCACTGCCTGTATAGCTGCAGTGTGCTGACAATGGCTCTTCGAGGAACAGGAAATCTCTTGGTGTCTTGCCAATATCACCACCACACACCTCTGTCTCCCTGTTCCCTCAACATGCAGGCAGAAGGAAGCACTGGAGAGTTCACCTCCTCTCCAGCATCTTGTACCGTCAACAGCATCTGCTTTTCCCTGCCAAGTTACCTGCAGCCCTGTCATCCCTTTTGGTTCCTCATTGATGCTGGCTGCCCAAATGCCACAATGGGCAAAATATCACCTTTTCCTTCTGCCAGTGGTCAGATAATTTTGGTCTTATTTTACTGGGAACTACCCCAGCTTTTGACCTTTCTGGCTGAGACCCTGAGTCTGTATCTGCACTTCCTTCTGACTGACTCCAGCATCTGGATATAAGGCTCATCTCTGCCTAAAACTCTTTCTGGCACAAGCCCCATGTGTCCTATGGATTCATCTCCCCACAGTATGCCTACACAGCTGAGTTTTACTGCATGAGCTAAATGTCAGGCAGGTAGGCACAGCAGTGGGCAGAAAGGCAGAACCAGGGCAGATAAACACCTCTACTATGGAGCTTCCTCTTGCAAGAGATGCTGATTCCCTCCTCTGAGCAAAGACTTCCCTGAATAATTCTTTCACAAACACATACTCCAAAACCCATCATAACCTATACACATCCTGAACACCGGCGTGAGTACACATCCCTCCACACACCCAAATCCCCTCCCTATGCACACTCATGGTGTATGCCCACACCTACACAGACACCCACATCCTGATCTGCTAACATGCTTCTGGCAGTACTTACACAAGTACCAGAGACAAACACACAGAGAAACAGAAATGCAGAGCTGCTTCATTGAACCAAACTGGTTATTCTTTAACAACCTGGAAAAACAGTGTTAATGGTTCACCAGGATAAAACACAGGTATCGGACTGGGGAGGATCCTACAGGTTCAGCAAGAGCAGGGACAGTGCCATGAATGCCACATGTCCCTGCACTCCAAACATGTTAAGGCTGTAACCCATCAGGGCACTGTTAGCCACATGATCTTCTGGGGGTATGTGGAATCTTACTGATCTCCCTAAGATGTTCTGGGTGTGCTAGGGGAGTTACTTTGGGTACCTGTCTCTGCCTTGGGATATACAGAACTACTGCAGCTGGGATCTGCAGCAGATCTGCCCTGTTGCAGCCTTGCAGCATACACTGTGATCATCCTCATCCTCCTCACAGCCAGTGATGCTGTCTTACTTCCCCAAAGTGAAAGGGCAGGAGCAGGCTCTGGTAGCTTTCCATGCAGCAAACTGACATGTGCACACAGTGACCTCAAACTCTGCATCACCTTGGATGCATAGAGGAGATCGAGAATGGAAGCAAGATCTGAATTCAACAGTGTAGTGAACATATATATATACATCTGTACATATGCATATATGTAAAGACACACACTAAAGTGGATATATTCAACCAGGAGGCCCTAGAACTCACCAATTACCCCACTGCTATATTGCCATCTCATTTTGAGGATACAACAAGACACCAATCCCCAAAGTCACCTTTCATCAGGAGGTAAAAGGGTTGTCCTCTGGTGACCATAAAGCTCAGAGCCCATGGGGCACAGGGAGCCCTTCATGTCAGCATGGAGGAAAGGGACAATGGGCAGACTCCGTTCTTTAGGTGTGCTAACACCCAAAACACCTGCTTAGGCAACATTGGGAAGAGGTGGAGAAAAGTGATACAACTGGCATGAAAGGTCAGATCTGTGAGTAAAGCTTTGAAGAAGGGTTTACAGCCTGCAAGTCATGGTGAGGACCTTGGAATTTGGAATTTTCCCATTTTTGAAAATCTCTTGGCTCAGCACAGCTGAGGTTGCAGGAGCATGTGGTGTGCACTGCAGCCACAGCGAGCAGGGAAGATTTCCTTAAATATCACCTGGAAGGAGTCAGAAAGCCTGGCTTTTTGAGACCCGAAAGGAATCTGGGAGGGAGTAGGATCTTCCTGAGAGCACATCTGCCCTAATCTCTGCAGGGGAAAGACTATACTGCATTTGCTGGACAAAGGTGGCACAAGAACTACTGCTTTTATATTGACCACAAATGTGTTTGTGGAAGACATTAGCAGTTTCTAATCACCACTTGTTCCAGCCAGCCTATGGAAACAGTAAGAGCAAACACAAGGGCAGCCCGAGGGCCCAGGTCTGCACACTCAACATATTGTTGCAGCAGATTGCCTACAACCCACAGTCCCATTTTGCTTTCCAGCTGTCAAACCCAAGTCATGTGTGGGCAGTGGGTCTCAGCTCACCTGCTCTGCAGCTGAAGATGGGCACTCACACAGAGTAGGTGGGATGAATCTTATCCTTCTGGCCACCATGGCCAAGTGCACCAATGTTCCTGCCAGCTAGTAAGGAAAATGATTAATTAGTGTGTAAGCATCCTCCCCAGTCAACACTTATCCATCAGTGCCATACACTGGAGGACCTGATGTATGAAAACCCTGCAGTATGGTGCAAATCACTCGTGACCAATGTGAACCAGACACTGAACTGCAGTGCTATGACTTTACTTGGCCAATTCATCTCATAGCCATAGAGCTCATGATGTCCCCAGAGAAGCATTGTGGCATGGAGTCCACACATGGTTCATGGATGCCATCACAGCACAAGCATCCATGGGGAGACCTACAGAGGCATCTCAATGGGCAGTTCAGGTGTGTGGTTACAAAGGTTTTGAAGTGCAGTGATCAGAAATAGCAGGAGTATTGGTGCTTACTCAGGAGCTTTCATCTGAAGACATCAAAGCTTCTCACAAGTGCCTGGTGGGCAGAGGAGACGTACACAGGTTTCACTCCATTACTTAATCAATGACAGAAACTGACCACAATTAATTTAGATGCACATCTGATATGTGTAAAATATTTCAGTTCATTTGGATGTACAGAGATCATAGTAACCCCTTGTACTCAGAAACATTTACAAAAAGAAGACCTTTCTCATCAGCATCCCATGGTCAAAAGGATCTGAAGGATTTACCCATTATTAAAAAACTCGATGAATGTAGGAAAGTTCACAGAGGGTTTGAGCAAGATTTTCCTTCTTTCAGGTGACTGCCTGTGTACACCACTTCAGAAGGAACGAACAAGCATGAAATTCAATTATACAGGCACCCACTTAAACACTTGAACCAGAACTGCTTCCCTTAATCTTTATGTTGAGGACAGGGTAAAACTGCAAAGCCACTCTCAGCATGACAGTGCTTTATTTCATCTGCAGTCCTGGTAAGATACACAATTCACTTAACTGAAGAGCAGGGATTTTAAGATGTGTGCTCCCTATTCTTTTTGAAAGCAATACAGACTAGCAGTGCTGCCCATCACTGCCAGACACTCTCTAGAAAGTCAACTGGTAATAGCAAATGGTCATGGACTAGTTGAGACAGAAGCCTTTGCAAGGCTCCTACAAGCACCAGCACATCTTGTGATTCTGCAGACACAGGAGCAACATGGGGGATCTGACAAAAAGGCAAAGTTCTGAGCAGCCCATGTTCCTATGGGTGGGCATGAGGCAAGCAATACATCTGTGAGGTCTTGTGCAACAGAGGAAACTTTTGCTTCCACACTATCCCACAAATAGGCATCTTGGAGCTACAGAAAACAACTGTTCTCCTGATTTAAGACTTGTTCATGTCTTCTGGACTAAGATTTCATTTGTACAGCAAAAAGCAGAGCTGTGTCAGCCCCTGTTTATCAGAGGCATCAGCTTATTGCCAAAGATCTATGATGTTGCAGCATTCAAGGAAGCGACTGAGTCTTCCTGGCAGCCCCAGTAAATGTTAGGTGGACCAACATACTGCATATTTAGATAGTATTCCTGATTCTGCAAGGATGTGAGAGTAAACTGGTCTGCTCTGATAATCTGGAATTGCAAAACCCTTAGAGATGGTAGGTGTGTTTGAAGCTGCTCAACATGGGTTTCCTGACCCTCAGAACAATGTGTTACCCTTTAGGCTGCCCTAAGGAGCAGAGCACAGAGTTCTAACTTGATTAAAATAATACCCTTTTCCTTTCATATCTGCCTCGGATTGCAAATTGCTGGGGCAGGTCCGAAGGTCTGTGTCAGTACCCGGCAGGTGAAATGATACCATGGCCAGGCTCCCCTTCAGCTGTATCCCTGCCAGGTCAGAGGATGTCTCCCCAATCTTCATTGACTGGATGATATCCTGATCTCATCTGTGCCTATGAGGTCTAACCCCAGTCTAACATCAGTCAATGGCATTAAAACAGCAAAATTGATACAAGATTAGAAGTGAATCCATTCTGTTACAGTATGTACAAACCAGAGAAGTCTTATTTTGGAAGTTTTTGCCCTCTGTAAAAGCCCCAAAGCCCCTTTGATGTTCAGTTTCATCCATTCCCTGCCAAAAGCACTCCTTGAATATCATCTGGGATCTTCACACAAAACAATTCAGCCCTGCCTCCTTGAGTACATCAATAAAACAGACATGCTGTAGCCCTCCTAACTACTGTTAGCCATGAGCACCCACCATATCAGGCAGCAGACCACAGGACCACAGTGCCTTAGAGAAGTGATCTGTCTGTCTTTCATGTAACAGTGTCCTGATGGAGATTTGGTGAGTACTGGGGCTCTTTCAAGCTGTGGTATTGTGAGCAGGCTGTAGTCAAAGCCCTCAGAGGAGGGGATAAACTTGGGGATTGGAGATGGTTGCTGAAGTGGAGAAAGGCTCTCAAGAGTGGAACATACCTCAAAAGCTGTTGTGCTAAGGTGCTTCTTAGAATAATAGAATGGTATGGGTTAGAAGAGACCATAGAAATCACATAGTTCCACTCCTCCTCCCATGGGCAGGGACACCTTCCACTAGACCAGGTTGCTTGAAGTTCCATCCAACCTGACCTCAAACAACTCCAGGGAGGAGGCACCCACAGCTTCTCTGTGCAACCTGTGTCAGTGTCTCACCACCCTTATAGCAAAGCATTTCTTCATAATATCTACTCTAAATCTCCCCTCTTTCAGTTTAAAAGTTACTCCGCATCCTGTCACTATACTCCTTGATAAAGAGTACCTCTCAATCTTTCCTGTATGTCCTCTTTAAGTACTGAAAGGCTGCAATAAGGTCTCCATGGAGCCTTCTCTTCTCCAGACTCAGTTGAACAGACTCAACTCCCTTAGCCTGTCCTTGTAGGAGAGGTGCTCCAGCCTCCAGATGCATCTTCATGGCCCTCCTCTGGATCTGCTCCAACAGGTCCATGTTTTCCTTATGCTGGGGTCCCCAGTGTTGGACTCAGCACAGCAGGGGCAGGGCAGGTCTCGGAGAATGGAGTAAAGGGAGGAGGAGAATCACCTCTCTTGGCCTGCTGAACACAATTCTCTTGATGCAGCCCAGGATGTGATTGTTTTCTGGGCTGCAAGTGTGCATTGTACGCAAGTGTGCAGCTCTCCATCAGACTGGAGAGCTGGGCAAAAGCAAACCTAATGAAGTTCTACAAGGATAAGTGTAGAGCCCTACACCTGGGGAGGAACAATACCATGTACTGGTACAGGTTAAGGGTAGACCCACTGTAAAGCAGCCCTGTGGAGGGGGACCTTGGCGTCCTGGTGGACAATAAGTTATACATGGAACAGCAATGTGCCCTTGTGGCCAGGAAGGCCAATGGTATCCTGGGGTGCATAAAGGAGAGTGTGTCCATCATATCGAGGGAGGTTCTTCTCCCCCTCTATTCTGCACTAGTGAGACCACATTTAGAGTATTGTGTTCAATTCTGGTCTCCCCAGTTCAAGAGGGTCAGGGAAATACTAGAGAGAGTCCAACAGACAGCTATAAAGATGATGAAGGGACTAGGGAAGGCTGAGAGCCCTGGGGCTGTTTAGCCTGGAGAAGACTGAGAGGGGATCTTATGAATGTTTAGAAATAACTGAAGGGTGGCTGTCAAGTAGAAGGGGCCATTCTCTTTTCAGTTGTGCCCTGTGATAGGATGAGAGGTAATGGTTGCAAGCTGAAACACAGGAAGTTCCATCTCAACAGGAGGAAAAAGTTCTTTCCTGTGAGGGTGACAGAGCACTGGAACAGGTTGCTCAGGGAGGTTGTGGAGGCTCCTTCTCTGGAGACTTTCAAGACCCACCTGGATGTGTTCCTGTGTGGCCTGACCTAGGTGATCCTGAACTGGCAGGGGCGTTGGACTCGATGATCTCCAGAGGTCCCTTCCAACCCCTACCTTTCTATGATTCTATGATTCTTGGCTCATATTCAGTTTTTCAGCCACTAACACCCCCAAGTCCTTCTACTCAAGGCTGTTCTCAATCCACTCATCCTCCAGCCTGTATCCATGTTTTGGATTGCCCCAACCCAGGTGCAAGGACTTTGCACTTGACCTTGTTGGACTTCATGAGGTTTGCTCAGGCCCACCTCTCAAACCTGTCCAGATCCCTCTGGACAGATCCCTTCCCTCCAGTGTGTTGACTGTACCACAGAGCTCGGTGTTGGCAAATTTGATGAGAGTACCCGCATGATGAGCCACTCTCACTGCACACCATGAGCAGCTCAGCTGACTCAACAGCAGCCTGTCCCTGAGGGCAGGTTTGTTTTCTATTTAGCAATGATGTATTGATTATTTTCTCTTTTAAAAGATGGAAAACCTTGTATTTACTGGGGTACTGGCTGAAGATGGCTGGCTGTATGGCCATGCAGGCTAGTTGAAGCTACAGATCTGGCTAAGGCCATGAGAAGATTAAGATACTGTCAAATTGGGTTTCTGCAGGGAAGAATTACAGCAGAAACAGTTTCCTGCACAGAACTGACTGTTCCTGTGAGCAGACGGTATGACTGACCTTACACTGAGCCGAGCAGCCCCTCAGTGAATGTCCAGGACATGTAAAAGAAATATCTTCTAGAAAGACTTTTTTTTTTTAAGATGTTTTCCCAACCAGAGAGCATAAAGTATCTGGAGAAGGGGTTGAAGAGACAGAAGAATTTAGTCACTCTGGCTTTCTGAACATGGCTTTAAAACATCAGAATTTTTTTAGAAAGGGCAATAAATGTGTTTCCTCTGTTTGCATTAAACACTGTGCAGATTCCTGTCATGAGGAATGGAAACAGGAGTAGGGTCAGCAAATGATAATGAGCCTCCATGTGCTTTTCAGGGGGTCAATGCCAGATCACAAATCCCAGACCTGCGCCAAGAATCTGAGGGAGGTTTCCTGGAGTGGCTCAGAGCATGAACAACCTCAAAATGCCAGTCTCAGTGCCCCTAATGAGTCCTGAACCAGGGAGCTGCTGCTCATTTAGAAATGCCTGCAGATCCAGTAGGCACCAGAGAGATCTGTCACACAGCACTGATCCTCAGGGCTCAGCAGATATTTCATCCCTTACTGGAAAGTGGCATTTTTGCCAAAGCAGAAAGTGTAATGAAAAAACCAAACCAAACACCTAATCTTTCTCCCTTTGAACTTTTGGAAGGATTTTTATGGAAGAAAACCAGAAGAATCCTTCAGAAGTAAACATTTCTCAGTTATTAAAAGCAAATAAATAAACAACCCCTGTCCTATTCCCATGTAAACAGGAACCCTTTATTAAAAAGACAAAAACATTGTGTTTTTGTGAAAGAAAAAATTAATTCCACACTACCTCCCCACAGCCCCAGAGGATTTTGGCCTTGACTGGATGTGCCTTCATGCTGCAGCACCGGGAGCTGTATGCCACCATGTCCTTGAAACACATGCAGGGTTCAGGGGTTGCCATCAGCAATCAACCTGGGCACATATTTTGTGGAGACCTGGGACCCTGTTTACGTCCCCCCCTGGCGTGCCACAGGCGCATGGTGACCTGGGTTGCTAACTCCTGCCCACTTCACCCTGGGCACTGACATTTCTCCAGAAGGAGAAATACCCACACAAGGGACACATCCTCCGGCCATGAGATGGTATGTTGCTCTGAATCAGGCACTGTTTGCTCCCCTGTGTGAGAAGAGGAGACAAGTTGCCATGGCTTTGGCAGCAGAACCTGTTCATTTCTGGGTGATTGAAGGTGCTGTTCTCATGCTCCCAGCTTTTTGGGACCCAGAATGCAGTGTTCCAATCCAGCATCATGGATGTTGGGATGGGAATAGGAACCATCGTGGTGGGTGACATAACCTCTGCTCCCAGGGGAGAGGATGGCTATTTCCTTTTCTGGGCAGAGGTGTCCCAGAGAGGAGAGCGTCATCCTTTGCTCCTTCAGCTGAGGATCCCACTGCCCTGGCACAGGACCTGGCTATGGAGGAGGACAGGGCAGACTGGTGGCACTGGGAACAAAAAAGCCTTTTCCAGAGCTGTGAGCTGCAGTGCTGGTAACCAAGATGTACTCAGTAATCCTCATATCTTGCAGGAGAATTGTAGTTCCCAGCAGTGAAGTGAGGTATCAGCATGCAAAGAAGTGATTTTGCCAGTCTCCTCTCACCTGGACTATTCAATCCCTAAAGTATCCAAGGCAATTTCAGCATGGGTTGAGCCACTTGTGTGACCGACCTGAGAACATTGCCCTCTTCCATCACCCTTTGCTTACCCCTGGAGAGGAACACAAGATCACTGCTTATTCTGCATATAAATTCCAGCCAGACTTATTGCTCATTTTGGTGTTTAACGTTCCCGTAGATTATCCAGCACTGCCTGAGAAAACTATGCTTGGAAGCACTGGACTATTGTGTCTGGGGAGAGCAGTGACTGCCCCCAGGGAGCTCTCCTCCTGTAGACCTTTCCTGACAAGTCTCAGTTCTTACTATGTCTTTCCTGCTGGCTGCCAAAGCCCTGGAAGCCCCATCTCTACAGGAGGCTGAGATGGGCATGTCCCCAGTCTCCTGGTCCTCACAGTGCTTCAGGCCAGGTGATCATCCCACTCCTGCCATCCCTGCTGCAGGGGCATGGAAAGGCTGGTTCTGTCACCTTGACCTGTTCGCTTGGGGATTTGGAGGGCAGTTTTTGGGAACTGGCTGAATTTTTATCATCTTGGAGCTGTGATTCAGGAGCCAGATAGCCATCTATGCTTGCCAAAGCTCTGGGCTCTGCACCAGCCTGTAGGCTGGTGTTTGTGCGAGTGAATTATTCCATGACAAGGAGAAAACTCAGTCAGCAATAGCCTCACATTATCATTAACAGGCCCACACTGCTGCTCTGGACCTCCACCACCACATTCACCACCCTAGTGATACCCAACCCTGCCCTTGGCTCCTGCAGTATGTCTTGAAATTAGGCACAGAGTGGACACTTCTCTTCCCTGCCAGTACCTCATAACCATTGATGTGCTTGGCATGTCTCCCCCTACTCATGGAGGAGGATGGAAAAAATCTACTCTGCTCATTTCTTATTTCTATCCTCTAGTTCAGAAGTATTACAAAATGCCACAGAAAACCAAACTCTGATTAACATGGACAAGTCTCTACTTGTGTAGGGAGGTTAGATCAGATGACATCTAG
The DNA here is from genome assembly GCA_033439905.1 of Ceryle rudis. Classification (NCBI taxonomy): domain Eukaryota; kingdom Metazoa; phylum Chordata; class Aves; order Coraciiformes; family Cerylidae; genus Ceryle; species Ceryle rudis. Next base: position 183,871 of record JAAGNO010027752.1, read on the forward strand.
AGGTCCCTTCTGGCCTAGAACATTCTATGATTCTAAGTAACGTTGATCACTTCTCTGCTGTAAACCCCTCATGGCTTAGAGTTCGCCAAAGCCAAAATTTGACTGCCAGGATGTCTGATTCCACTTGAAGATTTTGCAAGTGCTCAGCTTAAAAAGGTCAATGTTTCCTCAGAACAGGCTTTGGGAGTAATATTTGCCTTTATCCATGATGAAAAGCTCCTCAAAGCCACCATTCAGAAATTTGAACTGTTTTATTTTGAATCAAGGGCTCACAACCAGCTATCTTTTGGAAAATTCAGCTACATTTGATCAAATTATACATCTCCAAAAGTCTGAGTTTACACATCATGTCCAATTGAGAAATAATGTCTGTTCATATAATCCCACATTATATCAGAATGCAGGCAAATGAAATTGCCCAGGCAATCAGAAAAGTTTGAGAATTTATTATCAGAATTTGAGTAAAACATTCTAGCATTGGAAAATGCAGATCTGTCAAAATTTAAGCCTGCAAGAACATACTGATTTTTTTGTCTTTTGCATGTTAAATAATGAGAAAGGTATAAATTTGAAGATTATGAAAGAACTCCCTTATAGACATCTATGCAGAACCTGTCCAGATTTTCTTTTCACAATGACACATTGATTAAAGTTTCAGATTGTTGCATTTTGGGGTTTCTTTAAATAATAATAAAAAAGACTAAAAATCACATAAAATATTTCAAATTTTCTGAAATATAAAGGTTTTTTTTTTGTTCTGACAAGCATTTTTTGAAATGCCCAGTTGTGAGGAAAAAAAAAAAAAAAAAGTATACATTGACTCTTTGGAACACAAAAGCATTTTTTAAATGTCAGAAGGGGTCAGCTGATGGATAGTCATCTTCCTAGCTCATAACCTGAACAGATGGATGATGCTTTGTAATGCTCAGATCTGTGTTGAAAGCATTGCCCCTGGGCGAGTGTATAGTGCCTGAATCACATCCTTCATCCCGTAGCCTCTCTGCTCACCTTCTGTTCACTGTTCCCGCACATGGTTTTGTTTCAATAAGGCTGTGAGCATAGGACAGGTGTTCTACATGTTCCTGCCTTGTTTCTACCCAAAGTCACAAGATGCTCTAGGGATCCTGCTCCTGCTTCTTTGCACATGATTAATAGCAATAATGCATATGCACTGAGATAGAATCATAGAATTCTTTTGGTTGGAAGAGACCTCTAAGATCATCAAGTCCAACTGCTAACCCAGCACTTCCAGTTTACCACCAAACCATGTCCCTCAGCACCCCATCTCCACAGCTTTTAAATCCCTCCAGGAATGGAGGCATCACGGCCCTGGACGGCTTGAGCAAAGCCTTGACAACCCTTGCAGGGAAGGGTTCCTCAGGTCCAATCTAACCCCATCCCTGACACAAATTGAGGCCATTTCCTCTCTGATCCTGTTGCTTGTTCCCTGGGAGAAGAGGCCAACCCCACCTGGCTTCAACCTCCTTTCAGGGAGTTGTAGAGAGCAAGAAGGTCTCCCATGACCCTCCTTTTCTCCAGGTTGAACAACCCCAGGTCCCTCAGCCAGTCCTTACAAGACTTGTGCTCTAGACCCTTTGTCAGCTTCGTTGCCTTTCTCTGGACATTCTTGGAGTGAGAGGACCAAAACTGAACTCAGGATTCAAGGGGCAGCCTTACCAGTGTTGAGTCCAAGTGAAGGATCCTTGCCCTAGTCCTGCTGGCCACACTAGTTCTGATGTCCTTCCAGTGCTCACCACTGGGCAGTGGCTGGGACACCACGTGATGAACCCACTAGGTTTGAGCTGTAAGTGAAATCACCATCCTGGCTGCAGCCATGAGATAGTGCTACCTGGAGCCTGGATAACTCTTGCTCAGAGCAACAGGAATAGTGGTGAAGGCAAGAGGAAAATCTGACCAAAAGGCTAAGGGCAAGCAGGATGTGCTGGGGTTTGGGAGCACACTGTTCCAAGAGATGTGACTTGTCTCACTCTCAGATTTACTGTCCTTTGGGATATTGGTGAGGCTTATCTCAAACCTTATTATATCCTTTCCCCATACAGATGGGTCCTTACTGCACAAGGGAGGGCTGCACTGAAGTCCCCATCCATCAGAACAGGTGCAGATGCCAGGTAAGCACACACCAACAAGGGCAGGAGAAGCGTGAATGTGTGCGTGGCCAAACAAGCACACATTCATGAACAGTGTGCAGGGCTGGGTGAGCACACCTGAGTGAGCAGGTGTTTCAGGGTGGCACAATGTGAAGCTCTGGGAAGGTTTGTCTGAATACGCTCTTCAGAATGGCTTGGCATTGGTGAGGCAGATGGTTTTGGGGCTCAGCAGCCCCCAGCAGCTCTGTACAATGGGAGAAGCCCCTCTTTGGTCAGTCACTGTAAGTCTAAGTGCTGCAGAGCCCCACTGTGGCAGTGGGGCTTGCCTGGTGGAACAGTTGGCCACAGACAGCCTGGAGCCCATTCTGGGTTGCATCCACCATTGCTCAGATCCCTGTGCTGTTGTCAACTGGCACTGCACTGCACCCAGGTACAGGCAGGGTGATATAGGCTGGTAAGCCCTGGCCAAACTGTGGCCAGGGGTGCTGTCTGCCCAAGGCCATGCCCTGGTCCCTTTGCTCACCTGGATGCACCCAGCAGGTCTCAGATACACTGCCATGAACATACAGAAACTCTACCATAAAAAAAAAAGATCTCCATGTGCTGTTATTACCTTTCATCCCACCTGTTGGAAGTGATTATCTCTCTCCCCAAAGGCTGGGATATTAACGCCAGCAGCAACAACATGTCCAATACTGGTGGGGCACAAAGTCCCCCAGGTCCCTACAGGCAAGCTACCCTCCTGCTCATCTGAAGTCCTTGTCATCTGGCTCCTACTTAGGGGACTGCAGAGAAAGTCCCCTTCTTAGTCCCTTTGCTGCACCAGTCTGAGATACTCCAGAGAGCTGATGGCAGCAGCTCAGCACAACTCTGAGCCTCAACCTTCAGGAAACAGTCCTGTCCACAAGCTTAGCAGCAAACCCTGGCTGCCTTGTTCCCATCCTGGTCCAAATTCTCACAGCGTGGGTGGGTGGGAAGCTCCCTGAATTGCTTCCCCACTTGCTGAAATGGGCTGAAATTAAGAGCTGATCACATTTTCCCCTGTGCCTGTCAAAGCCCAATTGGGAAGCCCAGTAACCAGCATATGAAGCTACTACTGATAGCACACTTGTTCCGGACAGAAGATCAGGAGATGTATGTCATAAAAAGGCAAGGATGTCTTCCAGATGTTTTTGTGCATTGGGTCTGCACAGATGTTTTCGATGTCTGCCCATAAATGTAAGAAATGTAAAACATTTGTGTCCCACAGATGTAGAGATTAAATTATGCAAGAGATGTGATAAATCTCTGGGTAATGCGAGAAGACCATGAACTATTCACATTCATTGTTTTTAGTAAAATTGGCCCCATTTTCCAGAATGCGTCTGTGAAGGAGACTTTTATTGTTATTAAATGTGACTAAACATTACGTAGGATGTTGAAAAGCAGCACACATGGAACTGCATGAAGCCATATACTGCAAACAGTCTTTGGCGTGGTGCAACCATTTAAGCCATGAGGTGAACACTGGTGCATCTTGAAGGGGTCAGGTGGGACACAGAGGTGATGGTGTCTGAGCAGCCTCCGGCCAAGCCAAGGCAGGATGGTAGGATAGGCAGCCCACAGTTGCCCGTCAATGCCCTGCATGCATTCAAACGGAGCCTGTTCTGCCTCTACAACCACTCAAGCTCATTGCAAGCTTGGCACAGGCTTAAGCAGGCATCTGCAGGTTAGGAGGAGCATGCATAGCTGTGTGCTCTGTGCCTTCCTCCAGGCATGCAACCACTCATGGGAGAGAGCTCTGACAGGCAGCAAGGTGGGAAAAGGCATGCAGATGTGTGTGCAGGCAGGTTTTGGAGGGCAGCATGCACCACAAAGGCAGAGCTTGAAATCACCTACAGAGCCCAGCACTGCCAGGGCAGAAACTAGCACAGAGATGTAGCTATTGGTATTTTCTTGTGGTGTTAGTGCCAGCCTAGAACTTTATGCTAAACACCCACCTGAACCTTGTACTTCCAGAGGGAAACTGGGACATATTATTGCGGCCTTTCAGTACTTAAAGGGGGCCTTTAAGAAAGATCGGGACAGTAGGTCCTCTTCTGACAGGACAAGGGGTAATGATTTTAAACTAAAAGAGTGTAGATTCAGTCTAGACATAAGGAAGAAAATTTTTATGCTGAGGTGGTGAGACACTGGCCCAGGTTGCCCAGAAGGGTGGTTAATGACCCATCCCTGGAACCATTTCAAGTCAAATTAGACAAAACTCTGAGCAACCTGCTCTCCTTACAGATGTCCTTGCTTCCTGCAGGGTGATCGGACTAGATAACCTTTAAAGCTCCCTTCCAACCCTAACCATTCTATGATTCTATGAAGTTCAGGTGCTGAGTGCATTTCCAAACCATGCTTGGTCCCATAGTGTATTCTGCACACACTCATTCAGCACAAGTCCCAGGTGTGAGTGGAGCCAGGGGTTGAAATGTTCTGCTCCAAAACCCTGCAGCTCCTCTCTGCCCCCAAACACACATGCATCCTTTTATTCCAACTGCCTGGCCCACAATCCAGCCAGGCCTTGCCCACACCCACCATGTCACTGCCAGGAACAAGTGACATGTCCCCAAGCAGGCAGTGAGGCCTCACACCCTGCAGGCTGTTGTGCTTCTGCATCCCAGCTCTCTTCCCATTACATCAGAGAAAAGTATGAGTTTCGTGTCTATCTTTGTCAAGCATGTTGAGGAGGAACTGTGCCCAGATTTCACAACTTCCATGATATGCCTTTTGCGTGGGGATTGTATTATTCTCCCTGCATGGCAGCCACAAGGGAAAGAAAGGTCCCTACTTTGGGGCTTGAAATTCAGCCAAGCTGTGTCTCAGCCTGCCCTGCACGTACCTTGCTGCCTGTGCCTGGCCAAGAGAGCTTAGTTCTCACCTCCCAAGCACCTCAGTTTGGGCTGTGCGTGACCATGGTGCATGGGCGGCACTAGGTAGCCAGGCAGCTCTCACCTGCCCTGCCACATTATCTTGTCCTGTACTCCATAACACCTGGGGTGGCCTGGACAATGTGTTGTGGGCTGGCAGTGTGTTGTCACACCAGAGGCCACCAGCTGCTGCCCAGCTAAATAGAGGTCTTGGTTCTACTTGCATCACTCATCTGCTCTGTGCAGGAAGTACAAGATATCACTGATACCAGGTAGGAGTAGGAAGCTCTCAAGGCAGATCCCTGGCCCAGAGAGACAATTCCCTCCAGCTCTATCAGGTCTTTTGTCTCACAAATTGCATGCTGGCTAACTCAGTGACTTGATTAACACCTGTGCCCCTTTTAATTTCACCAATGTGGAGAAGAGCAAAACAAGTGTTCCCAAATCCTCACCCCATCCCTAGGCCTGCTGGGGAGTTTTGGAGGCTCTGTCTCTCCTGTCGCTGGGAAGACCTCAGTGTTTCCCCATGTCAGTGTACTAAATCCTTGCTTGCATCAAGGAGACATGGCATTTTCTTGGGAATCCTCTCTGCTAAGAATATCCTCTATTTACATATTTGCCAGTGTGGGGGTGGATGGGAAGCAGGGCAGTGAACTGAATGTACTTGGAAGATGTCCGTGTTCATAACTGTAGAGCTGTGTGTCTGGCCAGGTCTCCGTTTGCAACAGTCACATGGGATTACAGCATTAATGACAGCCTCAGGGGCTGGTTTGGCCCTGACACCCAACAGTTTTTGCTGCCTGCAGAGCACCAGCAGTGCCTCCTTGCTGCTTTTCACACTGCCCAGAGAGTATGGACAAGCTGTGTGTCAGCAAGTGGGGTGCATGTGTTTGTGTGAGGGTGTCTGGTCTCTCTGGCCCCTTGTGACCACCAACACACACACCTGTGTGTCCAAGTAATGCCAGCACTAGTGCCATTTGTAGGAGCACTGTCATTTGCCATGGCACCAGGAAGTGGTATTTGCCCCAGCAGAAGGCAGGGGAGCAGGTATTATCTTGGATACCTTCTCTTTCTTGGTGGACTTGGCAGTATTAGGTTTATGGTTGGACTCAACAATCTTAAAGGGTTTTTTCCAACATAAATGATTCTATGATTGCTTTCTGCAAAGCCTGGGCTCTGAGCTGGTCAGTGGCAGCAGCATGAGCAACCTGATGGAGCTGGTAAGTCAAGATGCACTTCTGCAGAGCATGATTTATCTCATCTGAAGGCTATGGCAGGTAAAATGGATTGGCCTGGGGATTAATTCCTCTTTCTACTTCAACCTCAGAGGGAAGCTCCTGAGACCAGCTCCTAGCTTCTGCTTATGAGCTATCCAGAAAGTTGCTGGTTCTGGGTTTTTCTGACTCATGTATCTGTTGCCAGGGAGAGAGAATTGCTCCTCTATACCTAACAGAGAACAGGCTGGTAATTAAAAACCTGAGAAGATTCTGTTCTCTCAGAACAAAAGGTCAGGTGAAACCTTGGCAAGACGAGGTTTTCCAACTCCTCTGCAGAGGGCTGTGCCATGGGCATGTCCACACCCAGTCAAATCAATCATGTGCTGGAGAGAGTTATTTCTCACTGATAGGGATGGCTGTCTTTGGGATGTTTAAACACCAAAGCTGAAGGAGAAGATAGAAGCTAATTCCCCTCAGGATGAGAGTTAGGAAGGCTGGGAGAGCTTTGAATAGAAAAGAACATCCAACAGTTGTACTGTGTCAGCCCAATACCCCCTGCACCATTATGCCCTCTCCACTGGTGGCCAGTTCTGAATTCTGAAGGAGCACATAAAACAGTAAGGATGTCTGCTATGATACTTTCCTGTGCTATTCCAGCCTTTTGATCTGGTGAATATCTGGTGAATAAGAGGTTATCACTGGCCTCCCATGTTTAATAGTCTCAATGATTTTTCTTTCTGAATGTAATTTCTTTCTGAAGTTGGTTATACTTTTGACCTTACACTGTCCCATGGTAATGAGTTTCATGATGAATTATGAGTTGTCTGAAAAAGTACTTCCTTTTTTTGTTCGTTTTAAATCTGCTACCTGACAATTCCATGGAGTGCCTCCTAGCTCCTGAGCAGAAACATGCAGTGACTGATAGTCCCTAACCACCCACTCCAGATCTCTCTGTATAGCTGTCCACTGTCCCCATCAAACCATTCAGATGTCTCCTGTTGAAGCAAAAAAGTCGTTGTCTATTTAATGGTTCCAGTGGTACTCCATTATATGCCTGTGGTCATGGTGGTTGCCCTTTTCTGTTTTTCTGAACAATCTTGAGAAAGGAGGAAGAAGAGGCAGGAATGGATACACCAGCCAGCTTAAGGCATGGGGATATTGTGGACTTACCATGGCAGAACTGCATTTTCTAGTTTGTTTCCTATCCTAACCATTCCCAAAATCTCATTCCTTTTCTTGCTTCCTACTGAGCTTTTTCCTACTGCGTTTTTCCATGACGCAGCCCAAGCGCCCCAGATTTCTTTCCCCAGTGGTAACTGCTAATCCAGAGCCCAGTGCTCAGTTAGCGTGGAGTCCAACCACTACATTCTTTTCATTCTGTTTCAGTTTGGGCTCAGATTTGACTGAAGATATTCCAGTTCGAGTCCAGGGTAATAGCAATTCATTAGTTGTTTGCATGCAAAAATGGTCCAAGGTCACATGAGGTGCCCACAACACAGGGCTTCACCCAAGAACGGGCATGAGCCCCTGCCACTTACTCCCCTCTCCTTGGCAACTCTCCAATCCCAGAACAGCTTTTCCTATGTCCCTGGTCTGCTCGCTGCTGAGGAGCTGCTGTGCTGTGCTCTGCCATGGCTGGTGCTAGTACCATGACAGTGGGATTGGGGAGAGGAGCTAAGAGTGTAATGGACACACAGTGAGGTACACCAGAGGATTGCGGTGGGGAATGGGGGGTGATGGGCACCAACAGGATTTTCTAGTAACAGCACTCATGTCCTCCACTATGGGAAAAGGAGAGCCACACAGTGCGTGGCTGATCCATGCTGGCCATGTAACAGTAAAAGGTCAACCAAAGCAGGTACAGGAAGTTCCCATGATAAGTAGAGCCAATAGAAGTGGCACAGCTTGCATTGCAGTGGTGGCATTAAGGTGGGGAATTGTACAAGGCAGAGGAAGGGTAGAAGCTCACACCCCCTGGGGTTGAAAGTTCTTGTGCTAAGTGGGACCTCGCTGTGGGATGTTGGGTTCAAGCCAACAATCTTTCCAAATGCTTCATTAGGTTCAGCTCAGGTTTGTGCTCTAGAGCACTTCCAGGTTTGACATTTCAGTCTGAAAAATAATCATTGACTCTCACTGTTTCCCTGGTTATGGGATGGGAGCTGTGTAAAGGATGGGCACAGTGTGGGACACTTCCTCCTCCCTCCCACTGCGCAGCAGTTCAGCTATTTTGTTCTTGCATTGCAACATTAACTTTCTTCTGTCTTTTCATACACAGATCTGAGTCAGGGCCACTTTCTGGTGAACTTCCTACTATTTATGTGTTGAGAAATGTTTTATTATTGTCTTTTATGCTTTTAACAAGATTTTCCTAAAAATAATTTTGGACTGTCCTTATTCTGGATATTGCCTCTAACAGACATATTTTCTACTTGATTCTATCTTCCCTCTTTGGAAATTATTTCAAATTTTATGAACCTCTCTTTCTTATATTTCACTACTTAAGCATGGCAGGGCTTATTTATTTTCTGGATATTTTAGTACATTCTAGATTAGTTGTATATATTTATTCCAAGTCTTTAATACTTTGTCTTTAAACAAAGAAAGTGCAAAGTGAATCTGTGGTCCACCACCATCAGAGCTAGAGCCCGAACCTCCCTGAAAAACTTCTCTGACAAGCCTGTCACACCTGCACCTGTGCATCAACCTAAGGAAATGGTAGAATGATGAATCCCTTCACCACCATCCAGGGAAGATGTGCACATTGTCTGGGGGAGCGTTCCTGGCAGACATCTACCCTGGGACATGGTTTCTAGAGCTGTGAGGTGATATTCAGTCAGGCAGGATGCCAGGTAACAGAGCTGTACCTATAAGATTCAGAGTCTGAAACATGGAACACAGTCTGCTAGATGTCTAGCCTGAGCAAAGCCCCAACAGCATCACCCTCAACAGGAACTATGACCATGGACCTGGGAAGAACACATGTGTAGCCACTAGGTCCCCAGAGGCAACCTCCCAGCTCATTCCCAGAGCCTGATACAGCAAACCTTAGAATAGACACCACAGAGGATCCCAGCAAGACGGAACAGCCTTATCCACCCCCTCAGTCATCTCTGCTTAGTTCAACTCTGAGAAACATTGGACTGCTGAATCACAGAGCTGGCTGCATGGGAATAAGGAGCAGCAGCCTGGCAAGGGGTAAGGCAGGCATAATACAGTTATTATTTATCACTTGAAATGATTGCAGATGATCCCAGCTATTACCAGGTCCTGGTCCAGCTGCCCATCTTTGCACATGCCTGGCAAGGATGAGACTGGGTATGGCTGGAGAGACTCCTAGAGAGGTGGCTGCTTTTGCTGAATAAGATAAATATAAAATAAAAGTTCATAGACTCTTCTCTGTCCCTAAAGACAACTGAAGTGACACACTTTGTGTCTACACACCTAAACTCTCTTCTCCACAAAATACAGAGACTCTTCTGTCCTGCCGCTTGGGAAGTTTTGTCCTGCCCATTGGGAAGCATTCTTTGCCTGTACTTGCACCAAACTACCCAGAAGAGCCCTGACTGCCTGTGCAAGAACCATGCTGGGGGATACACATGAACACATGAAGGATGGTTGCAGCTCAGCACCTGGGCCGTTGTCTGACCAGCAGACAGCCAGAGCCAGGTGATGCTATCAGGGACAGGAAGACCCTCCAGCCCAGGCAGACCCATGCAGTGAGGTGCATCTCAGGTGTGTGCTGAGCCAGAGGAGGTTGATTGCCTCTCACCATGCAGTGCACAGATTGATTAAAGCCAGGATGTCCTGCTTTTATCTTTGCTAGATGCAGTATTGCCAAGCTGGCAGCTCCAATGAGCTTTAACCAGAAGAAAACTTTAGACCTTTCCAGCTCTGAATTACAGACATAAGCTTTTGGAAGGGGGCCTAGATCCAGTCCCCTTGGCACACAGACTGGAAAGTCTCAGCTACAAGTGTTTTATCTCCCTGGCATGTTGCATCTGCAGAGGTGCATATCCTACTCAGGTATCACTATTGCACATGACTTTCCTCTGCGGTGCCATGTACCTTGTACTGCCCAGTGCTGGGGCCAAGCCGTGCTCCTCTAACAGGCCTGGGACACTGTTCTGCTGCCCACTGTGGGCAGAGCCTGTGCCCACCGTGGGAGGATAGACCACAGCTTTCATCCTCTCCCTGTCCATACAACCTCTGGAGCAGGGTGACAGCTACTGCCACAAGAGCAAAGGACCCAGCTGAGTGGTTGTGACACTGGGTATGAATAGCATGTACAAACAGATATCCTGAAAATGTTCCCATTTTCTTGAATTTTCATGGTTTTTGGAAGAAATTTTGCCCTTTTTTTTTTTCTGGTTGGGTAGTTGTATTTGGGTTTTGATTATGGTTTTTCCTCATAACTCTTAGGGGGACAATGTTGATGGTTTACTGTTGGAGAATAGGGTGCAGTGGAATTTTCAAAGCACTTCAGTTAACAACAGTTTCACACTTGTCAATAATAATAAAACAATAGTAATAACCACAATAATAACAATAATAACTAGAAATATGAAAGACTAGCAAACTTCTCTCAATATGAAATACTAATGTGCACGTCTGTTTTCTGCTCTGATGCAGACTTGCAATTAGGTCTTGTATGCAAAAGGCAGAGCTCACTGTTTATGGTATTACTGTAGTATCCAAGTACTTTATATGCTTATTTTTCATAACAAAATTACTTTGTCCATAAATCAGGCTAAACTCAGAGACAGCTTTGACCCATGACCTCAACCTCTTGCTGTAGATCAGCTGTTCATAAACTGTGTGCCCAGATGAGAAGTCCAGAGTTGCATTAGGGATAAAATATTTGGGAAACACAATTTGCATCACAGCTCTTTAAGTAAGTATTCGGCTTCCTGGAAATGATGACTCATGTTTTGGATGTGCAGAAATGTACCAATAACATAACCTCTCGATCCCCTAATGCCAGACAGATCCGTATAAACCCAGGCTTCATTCTGCCCTGATGAATGGTACAAGCCGTATATATAGTATCACTCTAGACTCAATCTTTTTGCAATGTGTGGGAAAGATAAAAAATGGGGCAGAACATGACACTGAGGTCAGTCAGCTCCCAGAGCCATGCTTTATCAGTTCATCTCTGATCAGCTCCTTCCTCTGCTACCCAGATGATTTAATACGCAACATTTTCTGGAATGAATCCTGTGTCCTGGCACATTTTATCAGATCTTTTCAGCGTAGTGGCATGTATTAGGTATAGAGATCTTCATGAAGAACCCTTCTGAGTGTGGGTCTTACCCCTGACAGAGTGAAGTAGCTGCACTGTTATTGCTCAAAAAAATGATATAAAATTGTCATCAAAGAACCTTCATTTATTCCCTAACACAGGCAGTTAGCAAGAAAAAGGCCAGTTTTCCAAACAGCCATGCTCACAAGTGTCTTCTCACTAGCTAGAAAAGGTCTGCGCAGAGCCCTGGCAGCTGATAGACACATGTGAGTCCACTGTGGTCAAACTCACCTTAAGCACTCAGTGGCCTTCAGCTCAGTTTTGCAGAGGTGCATGTAGAAGTGGACATGCTTAGAAGCTGGATGCAAGATACAGAATAAATCAAAATAAGCTCAACTCCTCTGTAAGACAAATGAGCTCCACTTTCTGTCACAATGATCTTTTCCTGCAGGAAAATGCACCTTTGCAAAACCAAAATCACAGTTTTCCAAGCAAATTTCTTTTTTCTTTCCCAGCAGTTCTCTTTGACATTAACCCTGTGTCTGTCTTAGCTGCTGCAGTGCATCTGTGGCATTCCTAGTCTGCCCAGTCAGCTGGGCTTCTTGCCCAGATCTGTCCTCTATGATGGGCTCAAGCCACTGAGCAGATGGGATGAGCCTCATGGGAGCTATGTGGTTGCTGAGCAGGTGAAAGCCATCTGGTCAGCAAGCCCTGGGCAGAGGGCAGAGAGGCACCGAGGGCCAGAGCTGTGTGGGGCAGACACTGTGTACTGTGCAGCCCAGGTGAAAGAAAGTATTTGACCTCTTCTGAAATGTTTTGTTTGTTTGTTTTTTGGTTTTTTTTTAATATTTTGCATTTTGAAAAATGATTCGGTTTTCTCAGACTGAATTAGGACAACAGGAATAAAAGCTTTCTTTAAATCAGCCATCTTCTGCTCAGCTCTGGCTGTGACAGGAGAATATCTCAATATTGCCACTCCAGGGACAGAGTCTGGTGCTCCTCGGAGGAGTTCATGGATAATCCTTGCTCATGCACACTTTCTCTTTGGCTCTCTCTAGAGATCTTCAGCCCCCAGGTGATGTCCAGTGTAAGCATCTGCCCCAGACTGTGTCACCTTAAACAATGCCAGAAACAATGCACCACTAGGTAAGATTTTTGGGACTCGTCCAGTTGCCAGATGTGGAAAGGCTTTGCACCTTGGCCCTGCAGACCCCCGGTTCACCAAAACTCAGGGACAAAACATCTGCATCTGCCTTAAAGAAAGTGGCACTAAGGTCAGGGATGTTGGTGAGCAAGGAGTGAGCCTGCAGTGCTCACACACCAGGTCACAGGCTGCATTGCCAAAGGACGTAGCAAAACCCCAAGAGGCCATTGTTCCGTTTTCCTTTGCAGGTGCAGGGTCAGCAGGTCGAGGGAGGTGATTCTGCCGCTCTACTTTGCTCTCATGTGACCTCACCTGCAATATTTTGTCCAGCCCTGGAGCCCTCAGCACAAAACGGACATGTTGTAGTGGACCCAGAGAAAGCCACAAAAATAATGTGAGGGCTGGAACACCTCTGCTGTGAGTACAGGCTGAGAGAGCTGGGGTTGTTCAGCCTGGAGAAGAGAAGGCTCCAGGGAGAACTACTTGTGTCCTTTCAGTGCTTAAAGGGGCCTGTTGGAAAGATGGGGACAGACTTTTTATCAGGGTTTATGACAGGACAAGGGCTGATGGCTTCAAATCAGAAGAGGGAAATTTAGAATGGAGAGAAGGAAGAAATTTTTTACACTGAGGGTACTGAGATCTTGGCCCCAGTTGCCCAGAGAGGTGGTCAATGCCTCATCTCTGGAACCATTACAGGTGAGGTTGGCCAGGGCTTTGAGCAACCTGCTCTAGTTGCACATGTCCCTGCACCCTGCAGGGGGTAAGACTTGATGACCTTTAAAGGTCCCTTATTATCAAAACCATTCTATAATTCTACGATTTTACCACCCATCTGGCCCTTCCAGGCTGCAGAAGTCAAAAGGGATAGTGCTGTTCATGTCCTCACCTCATGGCCTCCCTCTTCTCCAATGCAGGTGCAGTGCTGCAGCCAGCACACAGCATGTGCTGTGGATGGATGGCACAGCTGTGTCTCCTTGCTGATAGACAGCTGCCTGCCGCTGCACTTGTCAGCAAGGATAGCCAAGCGGGGATCTCCTTTGCTCCAGAAGGCCCTGGAGCAGCCCCAGCACACTGTGTGCCACAAGTGTTTGTGATGGGGACAGTGCCTCTGCTCCACACAGGAAGATGGGGAAGCATGAACCTGTCACATTTCTGTGTTAGCAACACCACACGAGGATTTCACCCAGGCTCTGCCCTGCACTGCAGTCAGTGCCATCCTTGACCTTCCTTAGCTAGGAGGGGACACAGGGTGGGAGGATGGATGCACACAATATGTTTTTTGGGAAGACTGAGCCTGTCCGACATTCCTGCAAATCCCAGAGCACACGCTGGCACCATGGACACAAGCCCCAGGTCCTGACAGCGCCACTTTGCCATGTTTCAGTATTTCTAATTAGGACAAGTCCAACATAGCAGTGACAGGGGCTTCTCTTTTTCTTGCCAGTCTCTTTTCAGTTGTGCCCTGTGATGAGAGGTAATGGTCACAAGATGAAATACAGGAAGATCCACCTCAACATGAGAAGAAACTTCTTTACTGTGAGACTGACAGAGCCCTGGAACAGGCTGCTCAGGAAGATTGTGGAGGCTCCTTCTCTGGAGACTTTCAAGACCCATCTGGATGTGTTCCTGTGTGGCCTGACCTGGGTGATCCTGCACTGGCAGGGGGGTTGGACTCAATGATCTCCAGAGGTCCCTTCCAACCCCTACTGTTCTATGATTCTGTGATTCTTCATGTTCTCTCTACACCTGCAAGCAGTTTCTGCTGAGGAGGGAAAGAGTCTGTTCACTCAGGGCCACCAGTCTTCATCTTGCTTGGCCCAGCTTGTGCCTCCCCAGCAGGCACAGAGCTAGAGTACCATCACCTCCATCAGGCAGTTTTACTGGATGACACTATAAATGTACTGTGCTCTCATGGGTTTGATGCTGTTTTTATGAACTTGGAGCTCAGCGCGGCTGTTTAGTTTGAGATGAGCGAGGAATGTATTAATAGTTGGGTAAAGCGCATTCTGAGCTTCTAATCTGACTGAGTTGTTTGCTTTAGGGAAAAAACCACTTCACTTTTTCCATTCATTACTATTCTTTGTTCATGGCTCGAGCACCCGCCCACAGCACACCGGAGACTGCTTTAACCTCGCTCCAACTGGCACCCCCACCACCCACAGTGTCACACAGAGTGATGAGAGGGTTTTGCAGAGAGCATCACATAGCCTTTCTCCCACTGGACCATGGTGAAACTCATGGGTGTGAATCCCAACCTGTGCTTGCACGGGGAGCAGCAGCAAGTGCTGGGCTCAGACAGATGCATGAAGTGAAGAGGCTGTGCTGCAAAAACACAGCTGCTGGCACTGCAGCCACGGGCCCCAGCAGCAGTCAGGGTCTCACCTGCAGCCCACCAAGGCAGGACCTTTCACCTTGGCACTGCCCACAGACAGAAGGAGGACACTGGTCAAGCATCTGTGTCCACCCAGCTGGTGGCCAGACCCAGCTGGAGCCTGGGTGTCATAACCTAGCAGCTGCTCTGCTCTCCCGCTGATGAAGACAAAGTGGAGCACATTCACCAAACAGTCTCTTTTTAATTAAAGAGGATGTGTGTGCCAGGGGCTTGTCCTGCTCCTGCCTGCCCAGTCTGCCTGGAGTGAAGCGATTGATTTACATTCAGATGAGGATCTCAGCGGCATCCTGTTAAGTTTTTTATCCAGCATGAACTTTCCATAAGCAAGACTCTATTTTTAACTCTCCAAGGCCTAGAAGAGGGGTTGTCTTATGGGGTGGAGAGGGAGCAAGGTAGTCACTCTGCACAGACTCCAGCTGGGCAGGGTGACCCAAGAGAGCTTTGAACTTGTTCAACTTGTTGACTGGCACCATCAGGTCACCATCCTGGGCACCACCATGACACCACAAGTGTCGGCACAGTGGGAAAGCAACAGCAAGATGGCACATGTGCTCCCACTCAGCAGCCTCCTGCTAAAAGGGGGTCAGTTCAGGACCAGACTCTGGGAGAGACTGTTCCAGTGGAGGAATGAACTGCGATGAAACCAGGAGAAGCAGGAGTGTAAATCCCACACCTGTCATTCTCAGCACAGCCTGGGACAGGGATTAGAGGGCCTTGCCTGGGGCAATGCAGCATGCAGACATGGGCAGCCTCTTACTGGGGTGGTGGAACATCTGTTCAGGAGAAGAGTGCAGGAGGAACGGGAGCCCAAGAGACTAGGTAGAGAGCTGGCACCAGTAACAAAGATTAACAGGAACAGCTCAAAGGCACAACCCACTGCACCAGCTGACCTAATCACACTCACACACACTGCAATAGCTACACCCACTCCCAGAGACATGTGTATGAGTGGACTTTCACCCAGTCAGACCTCCAAATCTGTGGGACAGGAGGGCAATGATGCCAGTGCCAAGACCTAGGGCCAAGTGCTGCAACGTATCACTGAAGGAGGTTGGCACAGGGCTGCAGGTACCTGGCAGACACTAGAAGATCTTTGCTTTTCCATGGCATGGTAGATGTGAAGCAGGTAGTGGAGTGCTCTCCCATTGGCTGCCATGGAGGAGAGATCCCATGGTGGCAGCTTTGCATCCAGTCCAAAGCTAGTAGGGCAGGACCATGAGATGTCTCATCCCTGTGCCACAAGGTGGCATCCTTGTGGATGAGGGTAACAGGCCCTTCCATCACTTGGGTACTATTGTTTGAAGCATCACTGATGATCCAGTGGGTGCCAGAAGCCCATTGCATGAGGTACAGAGGATTGTCCCACATTACAGAGCTTGCACTGAGCCTGGCTTCAGTCATAAGGACACAGATCTGCTGTCAGCAGGGGCCGGGAGAAAGGTCTCTGCATCTACCAGCTCACCCCTCAGCAAAGGTCACACACAGACCATGCCTCCCCTCCTGGCTTAGAGCACACTGCATTGCAGCTCTACCAGCACTTCCCATCTCCACTTGTTTACTATAATGTTTTGAAAGAGAAGCGCAAGGGTTAGCAGAGCTGGGCAGCACATTGTAAATCATGGCAGAGGGACAGCACACTGCAGAGGCTCTTCCAGAGGAGAGCAGCCTACACACCAGCCAGGGAAGCACAGCATCCATCCCTATGGCTATGGCAGCACACATGGGAGTGCCTTGTGTCCATCATGGTCCAAGCAGACCTGGGACAGTGCTGCCTGGCAGGAAGGAGGCAGTGGTGTGGGGCTAGCAAGAGTCCCTGCAGTGGTCACTGGCATGGGGGCTGCCAGGGCTGGAATGGGAGCTGAGCTGCAGACAGACATCACACTGCCTCCCTGGGTAATAAAACCCTTCCAAGTCCTCCCTGGCACAGAAGGGCCAGGATCCCACCAGGTGGGGGACAGAGGGACAGCAGATACCCTCTCCCCAGGGTGGCATGAGGAGTAGTAGAGCCCCTTGGCCTCTGTTCCTGGGGTTCCCACATTCTTGGTGGTTCTGGGGTTCAGCAGGGCCCAGCACTCTGTGCAGTTCCTCTCCCCCAGACCCAAAGACTCTTTCCTCCTCTATGTACTCCAAACCTCCAACCCCCTACTGATCAACAGATACATCCCCCTCCCAGCAAACTTATTTTCCATGCACACTTGATTTTCACAGTCACAACCCCACAATTAGCCTCTGCAGCATGTTCCCAAGCACTCTGCCCCATCCAATTCTAAATTACTGCAGCAATAGAGTACTTGCTCTGTCCTCTGGGAAACCACTCTGCTCCCATAGATCCTGCTGCCCAGAAGACAGTATTTTGCTGATACCAAGCCCACATTTTCATCCAGTTAAATTCATTCTGGGGCTTTCAGCTGCACTGCTACAGGCAGTTACATCTCCTCTACTTCCATGGTTCTTCAAGAATTTGCCTATTTTCAGTGACCTTTCTGGTCAGCTGTTTTTCCCACTTACAGTTCTTCTTCCCTTTGGGCTTGTCAGCCTCTCATCATTTTCTTTAGCTCTGCACAAGAGATTGGATCTCATCAGGGCTGTGCAGAGGATTACTACAAATGCTGTCCAAACCCATGTTAGGGTCTCCCTTTCCCAGCTTTATGGTGGAAAGTGCTGTTTGATTATGAAACTCTGGCCCTGCCTTCTGTGGAGATCTTGAATGATGATGCTCTCACATCTGTAAAGAAGGAGGTTTGCTCCCCTCAGTCACAGACAGGCATCTTTCCATCCCCTGCTCCAGGCTTAGTGTTTATAATTTTCTTTGCAAAATAAACCTTGCTTTATTGTTGAGATAGAGAGAAAAGTAAGTGTTCCTACTGGGTTTAGCACAACAGACATTTGGAAAAGTCTCTGGTTTACACATTATAGTGTGCAGGTCGATTCAAAACTTCCCCTACACTAATTTACAGTGGGGATTGATGACTTACATCTGACAAATCAGAGTGCTGGTACATCAGTTTGCAAGAAGGCAAGCAACAGAATACTGAATTTCCACCCATCAGAAATGTCAACACTGAGAATTTTCTTCTGATTTTCATTAAGGTGTAAAAATCTTGACATTCACAGGGTAAAAACTTTAAAAAGTTAATTTTCATATTGTCTGATTCATGTACCAAAGGTAAAAAAAATGGTGTTTATTATATAATAACATCTAAAAGCATAAAATAAGACAAAAAACCCCAATCCCCTAACCCCCTAACATAAGAATAAAACAAATATACTTAATGAAACAGTATTTTTGCAATGAAGTGCTTCTAACATTTTAGTTGTGCACATAAAGCACAAAGACTTCAGTGATTCATTTAGACCTTTTTCTAATAATAATGAAAATGGAGACAAAGGCATTTCTGTCTGCTTTCCACAGCATCATCCAAGGGAAAACCATCAACTGAAACCTCCTACACGAGAAGCCCTGTGAGGAGCCCTGAGACCAAGGACCCACTGCAGTTGAGCACCTAGGACATGTGGTCACAAAGCACAAACTCTTCCTTGCCCAAGTTTCCTAGAAATTTTCTGGGGGAAAAAATACACCTTGAAGGGGGAAAAAAATTATAATGACATAGAGAATCTCAGCTCCAATTCCCAGTGTATTCAACTGGATTTTTTTTTGTTGTTTTTGTTTGTTTGTTTGGGGGTTTTTTTGGTTGTTTTGGGTTGTTTGTTTGTTTTGGTTTTTTGTTTGTTTGAGTGGGTGGGTTATGTTTGTTTGTTTGTTTGTGATTTTTTTTACTTATTTTCTCTGCTTTTCCCCCTGCTGCTTTTCATGTGAATGTACAACCGGGTCTTGAGAAAGACAAGGAAGCCAAGTGCCCCGCCCAGGACACCATCACTGATGTGGTGAGGATGTTATGGGTACTGATGGTGCCAAGAGCAACACAAGTGCCAAAGCAGGTGCAGGGCCAGAAGCGGGGTGGTTGCTGACATGTCAGCATCTCCCTGCTTACCCGAAGTGATGGGCATCAACCCAGTGAGGAGCTCCCCAGCACCCTTCCTGTTGGGATGCAGAGAACCCGGCTCTCACTGCATTTCTATTGGCACACTTCACCTCTAATTTGGGAAAAAAAAATCTGGCATCCCATCCTTGCAGGGTTGCCAAGAACTGCTCTACATAATCTCTTTAAATAGAATGACGCAAAGACTCCACTCTGTTGATATCAAGGGCAAAATTCCTGCTGGATTCAGCGAGACCCCAGCCCACCTGTGGTCATCCCAGCACAAAGATGATCCTGTCCACCCATTGTTGCCTGGCCTGGGGTAGTGAGCCTCCAAGGGCAGAATGGGGACAGTGGTGGCGGATATGTTCCCACAGTACCCCAGGGTGCTGCTGACCCCATGTGTGTGGCAGTGGCTGTCGGTGCTGGGTGGGATGTCACCATGTTGCACAACTGTCTGATGGTCTGTGATCATGTCCCTCATCTGACAATTTCCATGTGGTGACTGACACCAATGCTACCACCCTGACAAGCTGCTTTCCATCCTCCTTGCATGTGACAATGATACCAGAGACAACAAACTGCTCCTGCAATGCTCATGCCAAAAAGTCCCTGTGCCTCAGCCACGAGGAGCTACTGGGGGACCTCAGGAGCAGCCAGTAGTGCACCTTTCCCATGCAGGTAGTGTCATCCCCCAAGACACGGAGGGATGTTCCCTGGGGACATGGTCACTCCCCAGCCAGCCAAGAGCTGCCTGCACAGCTCTCTGGCACACTTGTGACTTGGACAGATCGTGAAGAAAAGAGACAAGGGCCAATCTTAGGTCTAGTACCAGCAGACAGAGCTCCTTGCCCCATAGGACCACCTGGAGAAGGAGGATGGAAGTTCTACTCATAATCCTGACATGAATTTTTGGGTTGCAGGCTGGAGGTGACCTCAAAGTACACAAAGTTCTGTGCCCACAGCTGCAGCACATGTCAAAGAGCCTTTTTTGCAGGCTTATCCTGCTCCATCTGAGCCTTGGCCCCAACCTTGACCTTTTTCAAAACCTCCCAACTTATTCCTCATGGTGAGATAGCTCCCAGACCTGCCAGGTCATCTCTGAAACCCTGCGTGAGCCTTGCCTGGCCCTCAGGAACAAGAAGCCTTTTTCTTATTTCTCACAGAAAGTTTTGATTCCCAAGAAATTATTGAAGATCAAAAACTCCAGCTCGTATATTGAAGCTGTCCTTGGCCACAGAGTCTTGCAGGTGAGCCTGGCTGGTGGGGACATGCCTTGGAAGAGGCTGGGTATGAGGACATGGGAAGTCCAAGCAGTTCAGCTGCCAGGAGATGTGCAAATAGAGGACAAACTGGGGTCCCAGCCCATTCACTTTTTGAACAAAATTAAAAAGATTTAATAGAAATCTGATTATGTCTACAAAACATATTTTCTTCACATGTAAGGTTTTTTAACGGTGTAAGAGCCATGCTCTTGTCTCTTCAGCCTGTTTGTGTGGGACACGCTCCAGAGGCAGGGCTTGTCTTTAGCTGGGTGCTGGTTCACAGGGCACAACATTGCTCAGGCCACACTCACACCAACACCATCAGAGCAGTTCCCAAGGCAGCACCACACCACTGTTTTCATGATTTAATGTGGTTCATGAAGGAATAAGCTCTACAGGTGCCTCCAGAACTGTCAAAATATATTTTCACAAATCTCCGCATATGTGCTTGCACACACAGACACACATGTATACAAGGTAATCAACCTGGGGAACCTCTTGCTGCAGGGTAACAGAGACACCTTGTAGATGGGACCAGTTATGCTGCTTCTGACCAATATGAGCATTTCATTTGAGCATTACTACTGAAAAAAAAAAAAAAAAAGGTAGTAGTGCAATAAATCAGTGTCTATGCTTCACATAGAGCAGTAAATACTTGGCAGAGTATTATGTATTTCAGGGATTTCCAGGCCTTTCTCTGAGGTAATCAGAGACAGCAGGACATGGGGCTCCTCACGCTGATGAGAAAATCACCTATTCATAAGGTCTACTGTTTCCAACAAGAAGAAAGGTCTGAGCAATGGGATATTTTTACAGAGATCTGAATGTGAGGTGATGGTTAGAGGGTTGTCTCTGCATCAACAATGACAGGGGCTCCCCAGTAAACACCTTCCAGGTAAGACCAAGGTGGTGTCCCTGATGTCACTGGCTACTGGGAGGTCCCTGTGTTGATGTCCCTTCTGTGGATATGGAAGGGCTGTAGCAGCTGGGGCTGAGCACCTCCTGCAACAATGCCACAAGTGCAGAGTTCCTCCTTTCCTCTCTGCAAACACCGAGTGCCCTGCAATCAGTGAGTACAGGAACTGGTCCCTCTGGACTCTCTTCTTGGCTGGTCCGTGCTGAGTTGGGGTGTTAGAACTTGCCCTGTCTCCAGCAGCCAGTTCTGGGCCTGTCCTTCCCCACAGTGGCCAGGGGCTGGGCTGTCAGTGCTGTGGCAGGTCCACCCTGCTTTCCAGGGAAAACCAAGACAGAAAAGGGGTTGTCCTCATGGGCTGTTCTCAGCCTCTTAGCAATGAATGAGTTGTGCTAGCTCTCAAGGGAACAGCCTTGTTGGGATACTCTTTGCAAGCAAGGGAGGGCACAGAGTGCAGCCGTAACCAGACAGCAACCCGGGGTGGGAATGGGTGGATATGGACAGTTGCATGCGGGAGCTGGTCGGGCAGGGATACATTTCCAAGGCTGACTCTAGGGGTGATCAGCCTTCAGCTTTTACATACAGGACTTGTCAATTTGCTTACTGAAGCCCTCTGAAGGCAGCTGGCCTCGAGGGCCACCAAGAGACCCAGACAGCCAGTGGGTAAATATTGTGTTTTGCTGAAGGTTGAAAGTCGAAATCCAGCTCTTCCAAGTAGGAAGGATTCCCCACCACAGCAGCATGATGCAGGCTGGGGCAGGCAGCAGGTGACGGACCTTCCTGGGAGGAAGCCACACATAACTTCTGCTCAATGGAGAGAAACTAGCCCTGAAAAGAGACAGATATGCCAGCATGACAAGCTTTGCAGAGTACATGGCTGTCTCTGGATGGTGGTGACCCAGCCTCATTAGGAGGAAGGGTCTGGCAGTTGTATATAAACTCTCCCCAGTAAGTTAATAAGCTGTCTGCAGATGCCTACTGTGGTGGTTACAACAACTTCAGCACAGGGGATGTTTCCTTCATCTACAAGGGGAGGATGAGTAGTGAATTTCGACAATGAATTAACCATCAGCTCCTCCCTGTGTGGCAACCAATTAAAAAGTTTTCTGAAGCAGGGGCTGTGGTTGTTCTTCAGCATCCCAAAAGAAGTAGCTCCTTCTCAGCGTGCCCACAAGCCTAGCTTATGGCAAAGGAAATGCTTTGGCCAAGTGCCCTAGACCGTGAGATAAAAATCACTTCCATGGCTGTCGTTTCATTCAGGAGGAGGCAGGAAGACCTATTAAGTGCTGACCCAGGGAGAGAGACGCTGCCCAGGCTGGCCCCCTCCAAGCTCTGCTCCAAAAGCACAGCAAGTGAGGTGCACATGCTTGCAACTCTAGCTGGCAGGGTCATAATCCTATTTCAAAGAAAATTCTGCCATTTTGAGATTTAATTTTGTCTACAGTCAGGATGAAGACAAATTTTCAACTGGCCAATCACATGGAACATGAAGAATAGCAATAGAACCAATTGAAGTAATTTGGTTTGATTTCTTTTTTTTTTTCTTTTACTTCACATTTTTATGAGGTATACTAGAATAATAAAGTCCATAGAATATAGAAACAAAAAGTCAAAACAAAAAATCAGAGTGTTTCACCAGCTAATATTAAAGCCAAACATCTTGACATTAGCAGAATGTTTCATTTCAATGTTTTTTCTAAACAAATTTAGTTCCTATGGAAAGTTTCCATTGAGATGAATTGGCAGAAAAGTGTGACCAGCTTTCCTGGCAGGGCACAGGATGTCTGTGGTTATGCACACCCTTTTGCATGGAAGAATGGTACACAACCAATCTCTGAGCACACGCAGGCACCCACATGCCTTCTCTGGTATGTTCCTCAAATTTGTTAGCTAGAAATCTCCACATGCCTGTTGTGGAGTTGAAGGACTTGAGCTCTACATCCAGCCATCTGTCTGGTGCTTTTTATCTTATGGTGGATATCAAGCCACTGAGCCATAAACCACCTTCAACTGGATCGCTTCAAACTGGAACTGGAACTGGAACCTCAGGAGAGGCTGTTCATCTGCTGTTGATAACTACCAGGCCCTGCCCATGGCAAGACATCCCTGCTGTCAGTTTGGGGCATAGAAATGAGCACCTGGGCTTTGTAGGTCACTTACTGACAAACCAGTGCTTCCAGTCTGACATGGGCAAGAGGTCAGACGGTATCCCAGGATTTACAACTCCATCCAGCATGGCTGTGGAGTCAGTAAACATGGGGCACTGGTGGGTGCATTTGTGGGTTCACATGGTCCCCCATTTGGTGGCAGCCTCTGCCATGCCTAAATAACAACTCTCTGGCACCCCTGGACAGAAGCATTGGAAAAAGCCACAACTTCCATTTCCATATCGACTGTAGAGGGGGCAATGGTTCTCCATGTGGCACAGCCATGTGGCTTTGGTCTTCTTCGAGCTTTTACTGCCTCCAAGCATGTGAACAAAAGCTTGATGTTCAGGACTGCCAAAGCCTTGATCATCCCTCCCCCTGACACACACTTGGCACCAGGGCAGAGGAAAGGTGCATTTGCTCCTCAATCCCTGGCCATCCTTCTGTGGGCATCTACCTACCAACACATGTCCCCAACCACTGTGACTAGCTGTGGTCCATCTGTAACCAGAGCTCCCTGGGAAGGGATGAGATTCCCCGCTGGGGGTGAGGCATTGCTGCATGGCTGTGGTGTTGCTTGTTGTAAACATCATAGGGCACACAATGTGCTGAGGTCTCTAAGCACCACCAAGCTGCTTCCTCACCTTGGCTGCAGAGCTGGCAGCAGCTTGCCTGCAAGTGCGGTGCTCACAGCAGGAAGAGCCTCACCATTCTGACAAAACCTCTAAAAGCATCAGAAAATGTTCCCACCCCAGGATCAAAACAAAACCTTGAGCGATTTCCATGAAAAACCAAAGACACTTCCAAATGGATTGTCATGGCACAAAAACAGATGGGGTGTGGGAAGGAGGACCAAGGTCTTCTCCAGAACTGGCAAAGGGGGACTTGGCTGCAAGTCCCCTAGACCCCCGCTGAGTTGCCAGGCTGATGGGTTTGTACAGCCTGTCCCATTACAACTTTCCACAGTATAAATAAAGGAATACTCACTTGAACTTGAGCCCAAGTCAGTACCTTAATGAGCAGACTGCAATCCAACTTTCCTTTCTACTTAATGAATACTAAGTAACTGTACACAACTGAGCAGCTCCAGTAAGACAAGGAAGACATTTGTTTGTCCTGGAGTGTAATGAGTGCTGTGGTCTCCTGGGACACAGGGAACTAGGGTCAAGTCTATACTGTGCTGCCTGCCCCCTTCCAGCTGTGTCCTGCTAGTAGGTGGCTGGTGATTGCAGGGTGGTCTGCCTCTGTCTTAATGAGATGTTCCTTCCCAAACTCCTGTGACCTTTTCAGATAAGACTTTAACTCAAAATGGTGCATTCTTATGAGACATTTGCCTTTTGATTAATCAACTTTTTCCATTTTTCCCCAATGAAACTACCATGATGGAAAAATTCCCAGCTGACATAGAGGTGAAGTTGCTGCTCTCAAGCAGGCTCCAGGCCACAGCTATAGGCTGTTGTTCTGCTGAATCCTGAGCGTGGGTGGGCCCAACAGCCTTGAACTGCTTTGGCACATATGGAGAGACAGGTCTTTACCTCCTGCATCATCCAAGCTGATGCCAAGTAGAGTTGAGACATTAGGAGACATTCCTCTGCTGTGAAGCAGACAGGTAAATTCATAAGGGGAATGTGGCTCAAAACAGGGCAAGCAAGGCTCCATCAGCAGAGCCGACATGGTTGTCCCTGCACCCTGCAATATCGTCCCACACAGCTGGGAGTAGAACAGTGTGCTCAAGCAGGACCCCATCTGAGGATGTGGTGGGGGTTTTGGGGAGCAGGGATGGGCTGCTTCTCTCACGCAGGGGAGAGCACAGCCTCCCAGGAGCATTCATGCCAAGAGTTCATGATGCTCTCCAGATGCTCTCTCTTCTGCTCACAAAGGCAGAGATTGACACAATAAACAAAGTATTTTCAAAATTCCTCACTGAGGGCAAAAAACCCCACATTAAATGGAAACATTGATACCCCCCGAAAGAGTGCAGGAGGAGGGAGCATTCCCAGGACCTGATGTTATACCAATGGGTATAGAAATGGAAAGATGCATAGGACTGGATTTTCTATCAGGGCAATTCACCAGAGAATATGAAGTTACCAGTCCACAGTCCCCAGATAATGTCTTAACTTGTTCAGCTAAGGGGAAAGCAACATGTCTGCATGAGGCTGGGCAAGCTGGGGGGCAACAGTGCAGAAGGGAGCACAGACATATTCCACACCCATCACCCCACACTGCTCCTCCCACAATCTGGGATGAGCTTCTCCTCCTGGACTCTGTCACCTGGCCCAGGCATCACCAGGTGGGGAACGTTCATCACCTCATGAGAAGGCTCTGATCACCCAGTTTGGTGTTAAGTAATTTTAAAGTCCTGTGTCCTGAAGAAATTTCTCTAAAACTAAGTAAGTTGCTTGCTTTATGAATTTCAAATAATGGCTCACAATCACAACTTTAAAAGGCTTGGGCAAAGCCTGTTTCAAGTTTAAACCAGTATTTTCCAGCTTGCATGGAAGAAATTTTAGGAAAGGGACCATGGCTCCTTTGTAAGATCTGTCCTATCCTTCCCACTGACTTTTTAGCCACTAGATTAGGTCTGGTCCCAAGAAACCCTTGTTTCTGGAAGCATTATCCTACCCCTAAACTCCCTGAAATATGACTAATCAAGGAGGGTAGTCCCAGCATTTCAGGGTCTGACTTCAAGGGAAAATCTGTCGCAGTCTCCTTGGACCCGTAGTCCCAGGATGTTGGGTGCTTGCTACCATGTTGTGGCAATGCACCTGCTGGTTCATTGTAGTCTACCCATGGGGATTATCCAAGTTCAGCCCAACCAGTGTCACCTGCTACATCTGTGATGGCCCAGCCCCAGTCCTGTGTTCCTTTTTCTCTGAAACACAGCATCTTCACTGACATGGGATATGACAGATACCCACCCAGCACTGTCTGTTCAAGTCCTGCCCCTGCTTATGATGAGCTTTGTGGCACCAGGTTTCTTTTTGCTCCACATTTCTCTTCTTTGGAAGCTCTTCTGATACCTCCCCGCTTTGATGGTTAGAAAACACCTTTTACGCTTTCATGTTTGTTATTAGATTGTCTTGTGACAGCAATGTCCTGAAGTTTCAGTGGCTCTCTCTCCATGTAGAGTTTACCCCTTTTGTGTTTATATTCTGGAGTCACAACCCCTCACAGCCTTTGCTCCAGATTGTCTGAACTAGACAAAGCCTTGAGTCCCACCTGAGGTGACAGTCTCCATCCCTCACCTCTTGGGAGGTGCATTCATCTTGTGCTTCAGCTGCACTTTCTAGCCTTGTATTCAGCACAGACATCTCCAGTATGCTCCCTCTTTTTATGGCAACACCATTATTTAAAGTAAGCTGAAGGTAGAAGATCTCAGGGATTCTTTGAAGAATCCCACTATTTACTTCTCTTCAAACTGAAACTCCCCTTTTTTCAACATCATGACCATCTTGTATCTTCTAGCAAGACCCACTAACTACTGTCCTGCCCAGGCTGCCTTCATCAGCTGGTAGAGTCAGGAGAAGTAGATTCATTCACTTCTGCTACTGTTCAAGACACAACTGCAAATTCCTGCCCCACGCTAGTTATTCATGTTAAGGTTCAGTGGTGCTCTAGAGCATCTCCAACAACTTCAGTGACCAAGGAGCCAGAAAAATCTCACATTTGTTCCCAGGCAAATCACAGACAATGATGCACACACCACTCAGAGACCCTTCTCCAGCCACCTGATGTCAGGAGGAAGGTGAAGGAGCCCCTCTGAGAGATTCTTTCCTTGTGCTCAGACCAATAGCAGCGTCTTGTCAACATTACAGAACAGAGCTGTTGCTAACATTAGCCTTCAGCTACAAACCATTTGGAGCCAGGTCTGAAAACAGCCTCACTGCAAGCATGGCCTATACAGGAACTGCTCCAAGAATGATTCAGAATCAGAGTTTGCATGATCCTGCCCCCACTCCCATAGAGATCCAGTTTTCACACAACTTAGGTGGGCCATTACTGTAACTCATGTCCAGCAGCTGCTCCGCTTCTTGTATCAGATAAAGTATCAAGGACTCATGTCTAGGACTTGCTAACAAGCAAAACATGGCGCATGTGCAAGCGGGAAAGAAGAGAAAGGCTTAGGGTTTGCTACAAATTCCAATAGGCTTTGTGGGGGCAGGAAAGTCTTTCCTGAAGTTATTTCTGTCTTTCTGTTCATTGCAAGGGGGGAAATGGCATTGTGATTTCTAACCAAGATTTCACTATGTCTCTTCCTAATATACCATCCTCAAATCCCAATGGAAGTGCCTTAGCTGGTCTGGGCCAACTTTTACTTTGGCAGTTCAGAAGGAAAAATCACAAATGTCTGTGAAAGTCACCAAAATATTCCCCAAGATTTCATCACTTGAATGAATAAAAAGAATAAGAAGCAGACTGGAGAAGAGGGAGGGCTGGAAGGAGTGCAGAGAGCAAGCAAACATCATTTAGAAAAGCATGCTGTTATTCCTGGAAGTTGGTTTGTGGAAACACGATTTATAATGCCTATGAAAAGTTTGGCTATTCATACCATTCCCGTTCGGAGCTGGGAACCACAATTGCAAGCTCTCCTTTTGCATATAATTACATTGCGTGATCTCCAAACCCAAACAGCTTCACCCACCCCACACTGCTGGGTTTCCATCTACATTGCTTGAGTCAATGAGCTGCAATTTACACAATGGTAAAACCTGGCACCGTAAATGAGGTCAGTATAGAAAACTGCTTTTAACTTTTGTTTGCCCTTCCCCCTTTCTGTAAAAGCAAAATATTTTGTAGGCTTTTTTTCCAATTTGTTTTCTACAAATCATAAGGGAATTCTTCCTGGTGACACAGGGAGATTTGAAGGAGGGGAAATCACTGAGAGAAAGATCTAAAAAAAAAAAACTCTCAAAGAAGGTAGTTTCTAAATTATATTCCTCACCAAAAAAAAAGTAGTACTGTGGAGACATGGGAAGCTCCTACTGATTTTTGTGACGAAACAACCCAGTGATGCTTAGCACAGGGCTACCTTTTCTGTGCCCCAAGGCATGCAGAAATGCTTGGGTGATGTCCAAACCTCTGTGCATCCTCCAGCTTGCCGGAGGCATGATCACTGACACCAGGACTCCTTCTGGATCAATCCAACTTCCAGCCAAGTGACAGATGGTGATGTCAAGGTCCAGTCCCTCCTCCAAAAGTTCCTCTGGCATGGGATCATGCAGCCAGCAAGGAGAAGCAGATGGGTAGTTGACTCTAATTCTCCAAACTTCAGGGCTGTCTCTCCCTTCCTATGGCCACATACTGGTCTCACTCCCTCAGAGGCTGAGAGCTCAAAGGGAGAAAACAGAGCTTCTCCAGCTGTCCTCCACTGGGTGCTCTGTCCACCCTCATCTGTAACTGCTGTCTCTGGAACATCATATATGATCAGTCCAGCACTTCAAGGGAGCTCCAGTCTCTCAGGAACAAAATACCTTGATTTGTATACTAATCAGATACCAGAAAAGCCCCATTTCTTCTATCATAATGGAGAGGGAAATTCTCTTGGCTGGTAGAAGGGAGGTGGGTCATTAGCCCAGGGCAGCAGAACACAGAAAAGGGCTTTACCTTCTAACATAGCCTAACAACCCATGAAAAAAATCAAAAGGGTTTTGAGCTCAAATCTGTTTT
Organism: Ceryle rudis; assembly: GCA_033439905.1. Lineage (NCBI taxonomy): Eukaryota > Metazoa > Chordata > Aves > Coraciiformes > Cerylidae > Ceryle > Ceryle rudis. Next base: position 212,840 of record JAAGNO010027752.1, read on the forward strand.
TTCCATCCTCTGTGTCTCTTTCCTATTCACTGAAGGAGGAAAGGTCTGCCCAAATAACATTTGCTGGGTAAACAACATGGAGAGATTAGCTTAGGTCCTGTCTTCCCCTGTGGGTGAGAGGAGATGGTCTTGTGGGAAGGGGGTTGCTCTGGGGTTTTGCTCAGTCCTTACTGCCTGGGGCACACTAGGAACGCGACAATGAGGATTGATATACCCTAGGAAACCTCACCTCTTGGCAACTGAGAAGCCTGAGCAAGCAGCCGCATCCTCCCAGATTAAAGAGGTTTCCAACACTCACAGCTCTTAGCTGCACTCACATCCACATCAGTCTGTGCTTGCAGCAATGTGGGCTGTGCTCAGGTCTTCACTGCTCCTTTGCTGTCTTGGGTGCTAAGCCTGAGCCTGCACCAGTGGAGCCTCTCACAGAGATGGGGCCTGGCCACTGTCAGGGAGCAGTGCTCCCCAACTCTGCAGTGTGAGACTGGCACCATGGGCAATGGGCAGCCATGGTGGGGGACATTGCTTGTCACAGCACTTGCTAAATAAAGAGCATTTTGAAATAAATGCCAGAACATGCATGTTCCTGAACTTGGACTCATAATATTTAGGCACTCTGCAAAGCAAATAAAATACCTATTACAAAATAACTATTAGAGAAAATACTGCAGAAAGATCTAGAGAGAGCTGTGTTTTAACATGGTCTGTTTACAGTGCATCATTGCTGGTCTGTCTAGAACTGTGCTGTAACACGGCAAAAATGCATTTGCATTCCTTCAGTGCAAAAATATTCATGTGCAGACATCACAACAGTATCACAGCTATTTTCCTTTCTTCTTAGCTTTTTGTTGTGTTTTTGTTGTTTTGGATTTGTTTGCTTTTCAGTACTTTCCCAGCTTCTAGAAGATTGACCTAACATATACTTGGTCCAGGCTAGTACTGTTCGTGAAATCACTAGTAATTAGCACTGCTGCTAAAGTACTGGGGATGCTGGTGGCCAGAGGACTGATCATCAATGCCTTCATAGCACTGTAGCCTGGGGCTGCCGGTACAGAGGCTTTATGTCACTGTAAGTAAACAGCAAACAGCAACCTGTGTTATCCCTTCTCCAGCACAGCCCATCCTGCCCTGGTGAAGGAGCCTGGAGCTGGGACACACTGTGTGTCCTGGTTGGGGTGAGAACAGAGCTGTTTCTGTTCAGTGATTTTACTTTTCAGCTCAGTTCTTGTAACTAACTGCCCTGTCTGAAGTCAGCAGCCTGTTTTCACAGGCAATGTCTGCTGCTAGCAGTGATAACACCCCATGTTTTGAGTTCCTATCAAGGGTTGGTGTGCAGACCAAGGTCACTGCTGGAACTTGTGTACCACATCGGGGGGTGCAGAAAGTGAAAGGCTGCACCTGCAGGAGGAGCGGACAGGGCAGGTGACCCCCAACTGACCAAAGAGGTATTCCATCCCATATACATCATATTTGGTATAAAGCTGAGGGATCTGGAGAGTCCAGCTCTCTCTGGGAGCTCCTGGGTTCTTCTCCCCTCTTGGACTGCTTTGCCAGCTTTGCTTAGCTTGGCTCAGGTCTGCTTTCAGTACCTTCCTCAGAGCATCCAAGGAGGACTCTGTCCATTCTGCCTTCGATCCCAATTGGTGTGTTCCTGAATCCGGTACCAGAATCCGGCTCCTGAACACAGATCCCATCTGCTGTGGGGCCCAGCCTGGGACTCCCCCAGTGCCTGCTGCACAGCATCAGTGGTGACAGTGATGTAATTACAGTCAGGGAGGTTAGGTTCGATACTAGCTTTGTATATTTTTGTATATATTCTATTTTTATTATTATTATTTTCATTTTTATTAAAGCTGTTCTAGTTTCCTTTTCTAATCACTAAGTCTCTCTCCCTTATTCCATTTCTTTTCCCCCTTGGGGAGGAAGGGAGGGTTAACAGAGAGCATCTGTTACAGGTCTAAGGGGCTGCCCTGACCCTAAACCATGACATTGTGTTTCTCCTGCTGTGTCCAGACTCACTGCTGGAGCCCCTTCAACCACTGGTACCAGAGTGGGAGAGGGGAAGCAAGTGAACTCTGCCCTTGGGGATCTGCTCTGAATAGATGGTTGTGGAGAAACACTGGCAGATGTAACTTAGGTATGCCAAGGAGTCAGACAAACTCTGGAAAAACATCTACAAGATTTTTGTGTTCAGATCATTTGCCAGGATCATGATAGCGGCACGGAAAGGTTGCTAAAATGACTTTGCTAAGACAGTTTCCCAAACTTCTCCATCTCTATGGAGATATGTGCAGGTGGGAAGGAAGGTTGGTTCTGTCTCTTGATTTTAGAGAGCCTGGGGACTGCCTGGAGAATCACAAGCTTCTCACCCTGGTTTCTGGGCATGAAGCTGTTCAGACAAGGGGAACTGAGTAGCAAAGGGAGCACAGCACTTCCTCAGACTGCTCCTGTGCTCCTTTAGGGAGCAGTCTCCAACAACCCTCAGGGATACCTCCAAGATCCTCCTGACATCCCTCATTGACAAACTGCATCCCAACCCCCCCAACTACTTCCAGCTTCATCAGAGGCAGTGACACAAGGCAAAACCTGTTCGTCCCATCACCTTTCTCTCAAGCTGGCTACTGCTCATGCACTGCTCTCAGCAATCTGCCCTCAGCTCTGGGGTGGGAGTCAAATGCCCTTCCGAGCAGATGGCTGTGCATGTAAACAGAAGCTTGCAGGGAGTTCAGCTGTATCATCCTGCACTTTCCCACTCACATTTTTTCTGTGTTGATATCCCTGTAACGTCTATTCTAGATTTTTTCCTTCTCTTTTAGAAACATAGAAATGTCTGGGTTGGAAGGGACCTCTAGAGGTCATCTAGTCCAACCCGCCCCTGCTGAGAGCAGGGGGTTGGGGGGTGGTGGTGGTGGTGGATTTTTGCTCGTTTATTGCTCCCCAACCAACTGAGGGTGAGCAGAGCACTTCTGGGACAGATTATTTACTAGAAGGTATTTGATGCATTGCTTTAATAATGAGAACGACTTTTTTATTATTATTTTTTTTTCAAAGCCTTACAAATATGTTTAAAATCTGAATACAACAAGTCAATGCAGCATCATTTAATAGTTCCAATAATATGCCAAGCCTAAGAATGACAAAAGCTGCCAGCAGGGTGCTACAAAGCAGGGTTCAGAACCCTACGGCTTCCCAGCTAAGCAGAAACAGATTTCTAGCAGTAAGACATTTGTTAACCATTTTCAAGGCAGCAGGACAGGGCGTGGAACAAGCCCGGCTGCCTGTGTGTCACTGTGTTGCAAAACCCTTGGCACAGGCATGCATCAGCGTCCTTGGAATTAAGGCCCTTGTGAGGACTTAAAGGCTTAGTGGACTAATATACTTAAGATGGTTTTTCCTAAATATTATTCTAAGTCATTCAGAGACAACGTGTCCTGGTGCTGAAAAGTGTGAATGAAAAGAGCTCTAGGAGCAGAGTCAGCATGTTTCCACAACATTTCCTACAGGGCTGCACACACAAAAAGAAGGTAAGATGGGGCAGTGAGACCCATCCCCCATGGCTGCAGTGGGACGCTGGGGTCAGCTCACAGCTTAAAGGCCCTGTGGAGTGTGGTATGCCCCAGTCTGGATCTGGCCCCAGGACAGCTCAGTGCCTCCAGCTGCACTGTCAGAATCACTCCTGACTCAGGGCAGTGCAGAGACACAGATGCTGTTCCAGACAGGGCACCCAGGAGCGGATCTCATCTTCACCCACGGGTGAAACTCTGCTGATACATGTGGCCACAAGTCTGGACCCCCATACTGTTTCTGGAAAAGGGACGGTCACCTCCCCATCAGCACAGGGTCCTCCAAATGGAATTGTCAATGTCTCAGAATTGGGCCCCACAGATCTGGTGAGGGTGCTCACCCAGGGCACATGCACATATTGTCTGAGGACGAGTCCAGCAGTGACAGTCTCGACTCAATGCAACAAGTTCACACAGCCCTGACTATTTTGCTGTGGTGAGGCTCATCAGTTAGGCTTACTAGCACCAGCCTCAGGCAGGGCACTGGCCAGGGCATACGGAATGCAGGCCCACATCCCTATGCACACCCTGTATCACCACACCGTCTGCAGCCCCTGAAGTCCTGCACTGGGTCAGCCTCTGGCTCCCCACCAACTAGTGCTGCAGCCACATCCTGCTCCCACTGATGATGATGGAGCTGGCAATCCCAGCCTATGGGCAGAGTCCCACAACATGCTACAGAGATCGAGATGCAGCTCATGAGCAAGGCGCCACTCTATTTCCCCAGAGGAAAAAGATGAGAAAATAAAGGAGCAACTATTGACAGCAGTGTGAGTGAGCCAGCAGAGAGGATGGAGACCTAATGCAGTCTTCAGCAATCAAAACCAGCCACAGTTTGGTAACGGTCTTGCACAGACCAAAAGTCCTAATAAACTGTTAATGGGAAAAGTGATCATATTTATTACAGGAAAACAAGTTTATGATTACTACAGAGATGACATCATAAACCCTCATGCCAGTTTAAACAATATTTGGAGAATTCATTTGTTTTGTACTATTTAAAATTATAGTGTGGGAGCCTATTTTAAGTATGCATGTAAGCATGTCTATGTGTGTGTGCGTGTATATATCCATGCTAATGTTTATTTAAATCATTTATTTATAAAATTTATGTTCCTACGCCTAAAATGGAAATTTTTTGCTCTAAAACATCTCTTAATTGTGGAAAATTATTGTATATATTTATGGTTTTCCTTACATTCACATCTATAGGCTTATCACTGGGCACGTATGTGTGCAAATCTGCACAGGGACACACATGCTGGGAGTTGTCTGCTCAGCACCCAGTGCTGCCACCCATGCTAAATCCCCCATAAAATGGCAAACACCAGGGAGTGAGCAGCAAAGCCACAGCACATCCCCCTACCCCAGACACCCACCCTTGTCTTCCTGCATCTGCTGAACAGCCAAACAGGCAAGGGACAGCCTGCATGTAGTGGGGCCTGTCCCCTCCAAGCCTGCTACCAGTGGGGTCCTGCACCCCTGCAGTTGCTCCTCTTAGCCTGACCCCACAGACATCAGTAGTGAGACACAGCCATACCACAAGCCATCTGCCAGCAGGGTGAGGATATCTGCTGGTACTTTCTGCTTCCACCTCCCATATAGGAGATAAATGCCCCTCTGCTTCTGCCACCACTCTCAGCACCACTGAGCACCACAACTTAGTCTTCCTGCCCCTTCAAACTGAGCTGCCCTTCTTCCCTTACACATTTGCAGAGAAGATTGCTACTTTGGTGGGCTCTCCCATGCCTTTGCACGTGGGCAGCCTGTGGTTTTGCCCGCTCCAGCCTTTCCACACCTCTCCCCAACAACCAGCTCTGCTCCATGGGGCTGAGACCCCTGTCTAGGATAGCGTAGCCTCTTGGGGCCATTCAGAAGGAAGCACCAGGCTCCTTGAAAACCCACTGTCTGTACCAAGATCCCGCCCTTTTTATTTTGCAACAGAGGGGGAGTTGGTGCTATTAACAGGGGGTGCATCCCCCTTCCCCTCATGGACAAGACTGAGGGATGGTCTGACAGCCAGCAACTCCTCCACCCCACACCCCTTGCCTCTGGACAATGCTGCAGTGGCTTTTTGGCAAAATTTCCTCTGCTTGGCTGTAAGATGAAGGGCCAGATGGCCAGAGACAGGCCGCCTGACTTTCACCAGGATGTACCTGTCCTCCCAGGCAGGTCAGAACTGGTCTAGACACTGTCACCATAAATCCACTGGCTGCCACTCTATGAAGCACTCCCACCATCACTGGGACAGGGGGAGGTAACCCTAGCACAACCTGACAGGGAGCTCAGTGTTAAAAAAGGCTTATGAATGGACTGTCTGAAAGAGCTGGAAGGATCCTACCAGAATATGCCCTACAGCCTCCCCTCCTGGGCACATGAAAAGCTTCAGCAGCACTATGGCGCACCTTGGGACCTGAAGAGAATGGTCCACATGCATTCCAGGTGATGTGAGCACCCAACATGCTTTCTCAAAATTTTAAGAGCATTTCTCTTCCTTTGCAAGTGGGGATACTGAGACACAGCCCAGGACAGTCTCTTCCTCTGGATGGTGCAAGACTTCGAGTCACAGCCTGTTCCTCACTCCCTCCCTGTGCCATGATCCAAAGAATCATAGAATTGTCAGGGTTGGAAGGGACCTTAAAGATCATCTAGTTCCAGCCCCCCTGCCATGGGCAGGGACACCTCCCACTAGATCAGGTTGCTCAGAGCCCCATCCAGCCTGGTCTTAAAAACCTCCAAGGATGGGGCTTCCATCACCTCTCTGGGCAACCTGTTCCAGTCACCACCCTCCTGATGTCTAACCTGAATCGACCTTTCTCTAGTTTTAATCCATTCCCTCTAGTCCTTTCACTGCCCGACAGCCTAAAAAGTCCCTCCCCAGCTTTCCTGTAGGCCCCCTTAAGATACTGGAAGGCCACAGTAAGGTCTCCCAGAGCCTTCGCTTTTCCAGGCTGAACAAGCCCAACTCAGTCTGTCCTCATAGGAGAGGTGCTCCAGACCACTGGTCATCCTTGTGGCCCTTCTCTGGACACGTTCCAGCACATCCATATCCTTCTTGTAATAGGGGCTCCAGAACTGGATGCAGTATTCCAGGTGAGGTCTCATGACAGTGGAGTAGAGGGGGAGAATCACTTCCCTCGACCTGCCGGCCACACTTCTCTTGATGCAGCCCAGGATACGATTCGCTTTCTGGGCTGCATGGCTCATGTTGAGTTTCTCAAGGGCCAGGGCAGACCCCAGCACCCCACCACTACAAGCTGTCATGGGGCACATTGGAGGAATGCTCACCTGAGTGCTCAGGACCTGCAGCCACAGCTGATATCCTGTGGTTCAGGATATCACTGTCCCCTCTCCCCACCCACCGGGCAGCACCCAGCCCTGCCAGTCTTGGCTATCAATCAAGAACAAGGGAATGCATGCATGACCAAAGAAAGAAAAAGCTAAGATGGAGTGAGGGTGAGTTTCTGTAGAAAGCTTAGATTAACTTGACCTGGGGAACCCTGTATCTGGTGTGCATGAGTGGTGGGAGAGCTGGGACAAGGTCACAACAGTCCAATCCAGCTTCAAGACACCACCATGACCAATTGTGGTGTGTTTGGCATCCTACTTGAGGACCCAGACCAAGTTAGCTTTGTGGGTAAAGATCACACACACTGCAGATGAACATCTTCCTGCCAGAGGCATGATTGAAGCATTAAGTACACTTTGTTTAAAGGAGACAGCTGTGCGACTGGAATGAGCTACAAATGAGTGAGATTCCCAGTGACGTGTCTCTAGCTCTGCTGGAGTCTCCCACCGCACACTGTGCAGTGCTGGGAGGGCTCTGTCCCTAAGGAGCAGGCAGGCAGCAGAAATCTGGTTGGAGTTTCTGCAGAAAGTTTCGGCTCACAGTCTCTCCACTGTTCATAAAAGATTGCCCAGGGTACAGGTTTAGATAATATGCAGTTTCTGATGTCTCTCCTAGGCTCCCTTGGGATGCTGCACCTTCATCCCAGAAGGAAGCCAGTCAGGGTGGGAGATGGCATGTGCCTGAAACAGGAACTACAGTCCAGCAGGGACAATCAGACAGCCTAGGGCAGAGAGAACTTCAACTCCAGTTGAAGCTTTCAACATTGGTAGAAGGCAACTTCCTTCAAAATAGTCCAGAAAACAAGTCAAGATTTTTTCTTTGGGCACATTCTTCCACCTTTCAGGTTTCAAAAGCTTTGAGTCCTTCCCAGGGCTTGGAGAACATGACTGAAACCTTCTCCCACATCCACCATCCAGGAAGAGGTGAAGCACCATCTACAGCAGTCAGAAAGAGACTTAATCCTGTGCAGCTGTATCAGGAGGGAGAGAAGTGCTGGGGACAATGGGCCTGAACAACTTCCATCCCTGAACTCACCACTGAAAGACATAGCTGATGCTTGTGGAGAAACAGAGCAATCCCATGTATTCCCTGGGAGGATGCCTGGACAGAGATGTCCTGCAAGGGGACCAAGGCCAGGAAAGAGATCTTGTGACCCCAAAATTCATTAAAAAATCTCTTGCTAACTTTTCTGAGCCAGGCTAGCAAGGGGTGCTAAGGAGATGGCAGAAAAGTGCCAAGTAAATGGCTCCAAGCAAGGGAAGGAGGGAGCATCAGACAGTGGAGGGAATGGGGAAGCCCTGGGGTTCTGGGCTGACAGGAGCCCCAAGAGAGAAGCTGCTGCTTCTGCAGCACTCATATTACACATGAGGCAGGTCACAGGGTCAGTATCCCAAGGTTCCTCACAGCCAGTCAAGCTCTTGTGTTCCTGTGGCCTCCTTGAGCTTCCAAGGAAGGAGACAAGGCTTAATGAGCATGCTGGGGAGAAGAGCCTGGGGGAGCATAGTCTGTCTGTGTGTGTGTGTTTGTATGGTACAGCTCAAGAGATTCCTTAGCTTGTGGTGCATTATCTCTCATGGCAAGAGATGGGACCCAACTCAAACCAGAGGAACTCCGAGTATCAGGCTCCAGTGACTGGTGGTGCCTGGGAAGGAGCTAGCTGAGTGCCAGGGCAGGAGGTACTCAGCTGGGGTCCTGTGCCCATTCCAGCCTATAAAAGGCTCTTTGTGTGTCAGAAACAGAACTGACTTCCACTCCGGACAGCTCTTAAGCTCCAATGTCTACTAATAAACTCCATATCTTTATGCAAAGGAGTTGCTTCATGTATACAAGATATGAAGAATTATGATGCTCAGAGCCAGCCTGAACTTCCAGGACAAGGAGTGCCTTTTTATGCTGGATGTCTGCTTTGGGAAACTTCTTCACCTCAGTGACGGGAAGACTGGAAAGGGGCAACCTTTTTGTGGGACCAGTAGATTTTTTGGAGGTCTGGGCACACAAAGGTGAGAGTCCATTCCAGCAGCAGGCATGGTGGAAATAGCTTGCTGTCTTTGGTGAAACTCCAGATGCACATTGCATGAAGGGAGTCCATAGAGAGTTGCAATACTGGGAAGTAACTTAAGGGGACATGACTGTCCTCCATTCCAGAGGGATAGCACTTCTTCTGATGGCTGGATAATGGCACAAAAAAACCCAAACAAATCCAACACCCCCCCCCCAAAAAAAACCTAACCAAAACCCAAAAACACAAACCCCACCATAAAACCCCACCATCTCCCCCCTCCTTCAGACATTCTTAGAAGAATGGCAAGAAACATGTTAAAACATGAAGTTAGGAAAGAAGGACAAATCCTGGACACATGGGTTCACCTCCAGACAGGCTTCCCATGCTTATGGCCCCTTTTTGTCTCCATTTTCACAGTTATAAGAGGGAGAAGTTACATCTTTCTGCTTTGGATGCTTAACAGTCAAGGGCAGAACTGAGTGGTGGAGAGATGTAAGCTGGTGGCATCTCGGGGTTCATGCCTTTCCCAGTTGTCTTCATCCTGGACACATACGGGAACAAGATCTCATGATCACAGGTTTTGCCCCAGAAACCACAAGTGTCACAAGTGCTACTAAGCATCAAGAAGCCAGGGTCTCTCCCTCCATCAGTTTGTAGTGATCGGTGTAACGAGTTGTTCCTCAGATGAGAACAACACTACAAAGAGTCATTCAAGGTCAATATATGAGCTTGCCAGAAAAGAAGCCATGCCCTGAGAAGGCCAACCACAAGGCACAGAGGTGGCAGTACCTTCCATGTGGCTGATGTGTCAGGAACCACATCATTCTACACCACCTGACAACCCAGTGGGGGTCAGTGCTGTCAAGGCTGAGGACCTCAGCTATAAGCAGCTCCCAGAGACAGTCCTGTCACCTGAACATCCCACAAGCAGCAACTGATGAGTGAACCACTCAGTCATTGCTGAATCCCTTGCTGGCCTTAAATATGCTTTGATTACAGTGGATAAAACTGTATGGAGCTTTGTAAAACATAAACAGAGTGATTCAGTTGACCAAAGGGTACTCGCCATCACCATTGCTTCTTTCACACCTCACTGCTCAGTGCACCACAGCCCCATGAAAACAGAGTTATATACAGAGTACCTGCTTTCTAGAGAGGCACCAAATCTCCATCAGCCCACACCAAGACAGAGAAGAACATGTCACTACTGCAGCCATAGCCTCTCCATAGTCTCTTACTGCCACGCACTGCTCATCCCCACCCTGGAAATGTGTGCACCTGACTTCACAACTCCACTTCTTCATCGTCAGTGTCTGGTTGATGTGCACTGACCTGTTCAAAAGGTATTAACTCATCATGCAGACAAATCTCAAGGCTCCCCTGGATCACCCAACTCCACACAACTCCCTAGGACAGTTTCTTTAGTTGTGGTGACTTCTTCACCACATGACTGTGAACTGCCCTGTGCAGGCTGTGCTAAAGCAGACACAGCAGCTGGGGCCAGAAGAAACCTGCTCAAGTTGTGAGACTGCTTGCTGGCAGTCAATAGACAACATGTCCTTATATCTGCAGTCCCCTGGGGAGAATAAATGCTTTCCATTTGCTGGGATGGCTGAGGTCTGCTGACCCACACTGACCTCTGTTCGTGGCCTTGTCCCAAGGCTTCTTGACACCAAAAAGCAATCAAGAAAACCCAATGTGGAAGAATAAACACAGACTGTGATACCCAGTTTGGGCTGTTGGACACTGGGAAGGGCAGAGACACTTTGGGTGGATTTCATAAGCCTTTAGATAATTTATACTAGGGCACTGGGGTTAGTGGTTCTGGGCACTGTCCCAGACGCCAGCATTAGCTGGCTTTCGCTGCTGTCCCAGGCATGGGTGTGAGACAGTTCCTTGGTTTGCCATTTCAGGTGCCAAGTCTGTCTTGAAGGGTGACCCAGCATGACAGACCAAAGGTAACTTGAAGCTGCAAAAAGTCAGACATGGAGCAGGAGACGAGCAAGAAGCAGCAGGCAGATGCTGATATCCAGAGCAGCAGAAGGTCTGAGAGTTCTTCCCCCCATTGCTGGGGAGGGGGAAACTGATTCAGCCCCATCCCAAGTGCCAGATGAACACAACACAAGAAGCTGATGCTCAACCACTGCTGTACTACAACTAATCAGTCTCCTGGGTCCACTCCTGGCTCAGACATGTTGAGCTCTGTGGGGCCCCCACCCCACTGGCACAATGGGCATCCTGGGGCTACCTCAGCCAAAAGTAGCATGCTGGGTGGAGCCCTGATAAGGTCCCAATCCCACCCAGCACTGCCTGCAAAAAGCATTCTTTCTGAGCACCCCAAAAGCATTTCTTCTGCAAACCCTTCCAGATAAACTCAACTTATTTAGCTGATAATATATAAACAGTTTATCAGCTTTGCGCATTTTCAGTGCAGCGGGATGGATGTTGTTCTTGGAATTCTGTTTGGTCATAATATTTAGAAGAGGGCTCTGATAGCAAAGATAAGCAGCTCACCCGCAGCAGATGGCTCATGAGACGCTCAGCGGAGCCAACATTCTGCAGGGAATGAATAAACTTGTAATGCAAGTTGTTTGTAAGTGGTTTTAGCTAAATGTCACATGTAAGACTGCACAGACATGCTCTGTCCAAGGTGTTTGAATTTATAGGAGTAAAGATTCAAAGTCAGGGGCCAAATTTGCTTTTAAACTTCCTTAAACAAATGTACCTCTGGATTTGCTCTTTGAGCAGGGGTGTGAGCAAGACACATGCAAAGACACAGCCCATCCTACCCCAGCAGATCATTGCCAAGAGGCTGTGCCTGCTGCCATGCCTGGCATGGTCTGACGAAAAGAGGCAGGGCACTGTGACCTCTGCTGAGATCCCCCTGGCCCCTATCCACTTTATGAATGACCTCTGCTGTGGCTGTTCATTCACCTTCCTACATCAGGGAAAGAGGGATATGCTCTCTTCCAAGCAAGTACCCAGTGAACTCTTGCTTTATCTCCTCTGACCACATGGCCAGGCTGTGAATGGGTCTGTGGGCAGCCATACACATCAAAAGCATCTCAGAGCTGAGCTCCTCTGTGGCAGCCACAACAGTGTCTCTATCCCTCACTGGAGAGGTGCTTGGCAAAGGAAATGCCAAGGCACACCAAGCTTGCAGCTCTGTAGAGGGAGGAGGTAGAGACAGGGGCTATCCAGGCTGTCCTTCATCCACAAGCCTCATGTCTGTGACGTGTGCATCCTGTGGGTGGGTTTAGTGTTTCAGAGCAGGGTTAAGGCTTGGACTGTGCATGAATCCTGGGGACATGCAATGCTGCATCCCACACCAGGGGACTTGTCAGGGCAGTTTGAGTTCTGCCAGGCTTCATCTGGAGGTCTTGGTGGGCTTCTCAGACCATTTCACCTGCTTTGTTCCTCCCTGCACACTGCTACTGCAGAAACTGGCAGTGGGTGCAACACATCCTACTTCTACTGGTCACTGGGAGTGGTAGTGCCTGTCCAGTGCCAGCCCACCCCACCATAGTCCCCCACAACAGAGCCTTCTACAACAGCATCCCTGAGTACCCCAGTGTCCAGTGCCTCCCTCCTCACCACAGCCTTCCCTCCCCTTGCCATGTTTCTGGAACAGTGTTGAGCTGTGAAAATATGTAGCTTTGGGAGACCACACCAAGGAAGGTTCCAAACTCCCACCTTGCAAGTGAGGAGACACCATGGGCAGTGCTGCCTGTCTGCCAGAGAAGGCTCTGCCAGGCAGTAGGTGCAAACCACACCACCCCGAGAAGGGAGTGGGGTAGGATATGGTACCATGAGCACTGCAACCAGCAGAGCCACTGATGCCCCATGACTGTTTCTCACCCACAATGCACCCCTGGAGCTGCTATGCACAGAAAAATCCACACTGCTTCTTTTCACCAAGCCCTTCCTAGATGACTCCTCTCCAAGGATACCTGCAGCACACCAGTTCTCCAATACAGGACTCCTTTCACTACAGTCTGGAAGGAAAAACACACAGGATGTGGTGTTAATATCTATTTCCTCCATGTTTTTTTAAAGTCTTCTGCACAGCTCAGTAAAGGCAGGCAGAGAGTAGCTTGTTCTCCTGTAGAGCCCATACAGGCTGAGTCTTGTATCAGAGTATCTGGTGGAAAATCAATCAGCACCAATTGGATAAGCTCAGTGGACTGAAAGAGCTTGACCAAGTGCCTCCTCTCACAAGTTCCTTCAACACACAGAGGTGACGCCAGGACTGGCTACTCAGGATTCGGACAAGCATTCAAAAAAGGAAAGAGGTTGGAGCCAAGGAACATTTGTGTTGCCCTGCATTGCATGAGTTATGTACTTGGTGCTTCCAGCCCACTCCATTCATTCAGCCTTTCCCTTCCAGATACTAAAGAGTCACAGAGATCATATTGCTCCAGTGTGTCCTCATGATGGAGATTGAGAGAACTTTATTTCCAAGAAGGCAGCCTTCTGCCCCAACATAACGGTATTAGGCTTCTTTAAGTGCATCTCCTAATTGTCTGTATTTATGAGGCCTGCAGTGAAATGTTGAAGACAGCATTTAAAGTCCCTTAGTTCTTGTTCTGTTTAATTCATTCCTTTTTTCCCGGGGTTGAAATTCCAGCTCACCATGTGAAGCTCTGCCATTGCCAGCAGGCTCTTTCTTTTACAAAATGAGGCAGATCAAAATCTCTTCAGCTCTGTTCCTTTCCCTCTTCTGGTGTCTCTCTTCACCTTTTTTACACGTTGTTTCATTGGCAAATTAACGGAGGGCTGGGCACTCTGTTCTGTGTGCAAATGGCCTGGCACTGGGGATGTCAATTCCTTTGGCCAGAAATCATGGAATCATAGAATCATAGGAATGTCTGGGTTGGAAGGGACCTCTACAGGTCATCTAGTCCAACCCCCCTGCTGAGAGCAGGGACAGCCTCAACTAGAGCAGGTTGCTCAGCCTCATCAAGCCTCACCTTGAATGTCTCCAGGGATTGGGCCGCAACTGCCTCCCTGGGCAACCTGTTACAGTGCTCCACCACTCTTATGGTGAAGAACTTCTTCCTTACATCCAGTCTAAATCCACTCTTTTCTAATTTAAAAGCATTGCCCCTCATCCTTTCACTACAGGCCTTTGTAAACAGGCATTCTCCAGTCTTTTTGTAAGCTCCCTTCAGGTACTGGAAGGTCAATATTAGGTCTGCCCTGAGCCTTCTCTTCTCCAGGCAGATCAATCCCAGCTCCCTCAGCCTGTCCTCAATAGGAGAGGTGTTCCTTATGGCCCTCCTCTGGACCTGCTCCATCAGGTCCATGTCCTTCCTGTGCTGAGGGTTCCAGAGCTGGACACAGTATTCCAGGTGAGGTTTCACCAGAGTAGAGTGGTAGAATCACCTTCCACAATCTGCTGGCCATACTTCTTTTGATGCAGCCCAGGATGCGATTGGCTTTCTGGGCTGCAAGCACACACTGGTTGCTCATGTCCAGCTTCTTGTCCACCAGCACCCCCAAGTCCTTTTCTGCAGGGCTGCTCTCTATTGCCTCTTCCTCAAGCTTGTATTGATAGTGGGGATT
>JAAGNO010027752.1:227415-240222 GCA_033439905.1 Ceryle rudis
CTTGCTCTTGTTGAACCTCATGAGGTTCACCTGGGCCCACCTCTCCAGCTTGTCTAAGTCCTTCTGGATGACATCCCATCCCTCTGGTGTATTGACAGCATCACTCAGCTTGGTGTCATCTGCAAACTTGCTGGTGCTGCACTCAGTCCTGCTGTCTGTGTCACTGATAAAAATGCTAAACAGTACAGGTCCCAGTACAGACCCCTGAGGGACACCACTTGTCACTGGTCTCCATCTGGATTTTGGGCCATCGACCACTACCCTCTGGATGCAGCCATCCAGCCAATTCCTTATCCACTGAATGGTCTACCCATCAAATCCTTATTTCTCCAATTTGGTGAGTAGGATGTTGGTGGGGGACCGTGACAAAGACCTTGCAGAAGTCCAGATAGATCACATCCATAGGTTGTCCCTTGTCCACTGATGCAGTCACTCTGTCATAGAAAGCCACTAGCTTTATCCCCTTAGTGAAGCCATGCTGGCTGTCCTTGATCACCTCCCTGTCTTTCATGTGCCTTACCAGACCTTCTAGGAGTATCTGCTCCCTGATCTTCCCAGGCACAGAGGTGAGGCTGACAGGTCAGTAGTTCCCAGGGTCCTCCTTTCTACCCTTTTTAAAGATAGGTGCAACATGTCCCTTCTTCCAGTCACCAGGGACTTCATCTGACTGCCAGGACTACTCAAATATTATTGAGAGTGTCTTGGCAACTACATCTGCCAGTTCACTCAGAACTCTGGGATGCATCTCACTGGGTCCCATAGACTTATGTATGTTCAGGTTCCTCAGGAGGTCATAAACTTGATTTTCAGATACAGTAGGAGCGACTTCACCACCTTGATAGTGACTTCCTTGTTTTCCTAAGGAGGACATCACCTTTGAAACATGTATGAACTTAGTATTTTGATATATTTAGAAAATGAGAGCTCATCAGTAACATTGCCTTTACCACCTTTATCTCCCCATTGTCTTCAGGGCTCTTTCTGGGGGACAGATTCAGGCTACAAGTAAAAATCTTACTGAATCTGGTCACAGACTTGAAGTTGGTATCCACAGACAGAGAAATATCAAAAGGAACAAGTTTTGGATACCCCATGGTTCATACTTTCAACCTGAGGCATCGTCATGGAGTAGTTTCCCCAGACACAGACTAATGGAAGCATACACTCAGGATGTAGGTGATCCACAATCCTTCTCCAGATAAACTTTATATATATTAATAAGAAGGGTTTAACTGAAGCAACGTGGTAAATTTACCCCTTAACTGAGAACTGACACAGGAGTTCATGTACATGATTCCTACTTGTGCTTAATTCTGCACTTTCCCAAACCTCCAGCTCAGCTAGTGCAAATAGATATGGCTGTCCTTCTCTGGTCCTTCAGCACCTCTGCAAATCAGCCACCAAGATGTCCCCTCCCTTCCCCGGCTGCAGCTGACAGGAGTGGCCAGAGGCATGGTGTCTTTTGTGATCAATGAGTGAAGACAACTATGGCATGGAGTCTCAGTGCCTTAAAAGGACACTTCCAAGGTCCCACATCAGACCATGGACCCTCGTCACACTTAGTGAGCTCTGTCTCTACTGCTCAAGGAACAGGAATTGTGACCTGGAAACTTCAAAGCATTAGAAGAACACCCCTCCCCTGTCCCAAGAGGATCCCTCCACAGATGAGGTCCTGCAGAGCTGTGCCAGCAGCTGTTGCTCTCCATTGAGATGCAGTCATTGAACAATCCCTCTCTAATTGGCATTGTTTGCTAAAAATAAACCCCTCCTGCTCAATGAAACACAGCCAGGAAGACACAGCTCCCCCAGGGCTTGGGCTCCTCATCAGACTGGATGCCCTCATGCATGCTGCAGGAAAGCCAAAGCTGCTGGTGGTGGCATGGGCAAGTACAGTACTTCATTAGCTGGGTGAACCCTGTGTCCTCCAGGTGCCAGCTCTTCCACAACATGCAGGACAGCAGCCTTGATAGTAGATCAGGAGTACTCAGCACAGAGTTACACCCTCTCTATCCCAGAACTGGCGTCCCATGGGTTTGGGTCCATCCTGGGTGGTCATGTTCCCTCCCACATCCCCAACAATAAAGCATGGTCCCAGACAACCAGCAAAGACACTCCTGTTCAAACAAGGGGAGGAAGGCAGATAGCAAACTTCATATGCTGAATGTTCTAAAACTAACTATAAATGGTAAAAACTCAAAGTCTTGCTTTCTCTGGAGGTTTTCAAGCAAAATAACCCCCAGAACAGCAGCTTCAACTTTTATTCAGATGAGAAAACATTCTTTTATTTTGACATCATCTTTGTCCGTTTTTATCATAGGGATAAAGTATCTTTTATCTGGACATAATGCATCAAGTTGCAGAGTGAGTCATAAACTGAATCCATAGAATGGAGCCAACATGCTGTGCTTCGGTGGGGACTGGCAAAGTCTAAATGTCACACTTAAGGTACACAGCAATAAACACACATCTCTACTCTCCAAAGCAGAGTCTGCTTTGGTTGAAGTGGCAGAAGAAGCCGCTGGTGTCACTTCAGAGATGATCAAAGGAGTCTATTGGAGAGCTGGGCATGGACCAGATTATGTGAGTGAACCTTTCTCACACCTGCTTAGTTCAGCAGTTTATTGATCTGCTGCAGATTTTGTCACACACACTGACATGTAGACAGAGGTGGGAGATGCTGTGGGTTGACAGCTGATATTGTCATTAAGAACCAAGCAGTTTCCATCTGAAGCATGCTTGGACTGTCCATGTTGACTGCCAAACACTGAGCAGGTTAGCTCGGGGGCAGGAAGACACCAGGGCACAGCTCTGCACTGCTTGTATGGGAAGACAACCCTTGCACACACTGCAGAGATGTGCCATAATTGTAAGAAAGCAGGAAATAAAGCGTCATTTCTTCCTGCAGTGCTTCAGATTCACAGTCCAGAGACACCCTTGGTGGCTGGTGTGGCCAGTATTTGTTCAACTTTTCTGTCAGGGACAGGGACATCCATGCATCACACTGGCTCTGGAGTGCTGTCATGGATAGCCTGTGTCTATCAAGATATAACCTTCTTGTAGGCAGCAGCCACCCCTCACCTTTTCCTTGTCCTGGGAAGGGTGCTGAGCCAGCTGAGCGTGAGGAGGAAGAGGGTCCCAAAGCATCATAGCTCTTTATGTTCCGAGGGCTCACCTGCACCTATCCTTTGCCACCATGCAGGGTCCACACCAAACCACAGGCAGGGCAGGCCTGCATGGCATGCCTGTTGCTTCAGGGGTAGTGTTACTACAGAACATGGCCTTCCTTTAGATGAGTCTCCAAAAATTTTATGCCAGGAAGAGGAGTAAGACCAAAGTGCTAATCTAACCAGGTTGTGCTCCCCAAGGGCAGGCAGATACATCAAACCCATGTCACAGGAAAGCATTCAGTCAAGCCCATGATCGCCATTGGGAGGCTCAGGACCAAGAGGCAGCACAGCTTCCCAGAGCAGAGGTATCTTGGTGTTAGACATCAGCTACCTCTCAAAAAAGATCAGACAACCATGCAGGGGACAGCAGTGGGAATAGTCCTTCCTCCTCACTTGTCCAGCAAAGCCAAGACTGTCATCCACTCTCATACCCACAGTAAGAAGATCCACTCTGTTCTCCTTCCCCTCCAGAACACCATCAGGAAAAGGCACCTCCACAAGGGAGAGTCATTCTTCCTGGGATGGGAAATTTCAGCTTTGCTCTGCTCAAGTTTCTTTGCCCAGCTCTTCCCAGAAAACAGGCTGCCCTGGGAGTCACCGGTGGGCAAAAGGTGTCCATCATGGGGAGAGGGCTGCCCCAAGAGCTGCTAGTTTGGAATCCATGAGCCCAGGCTGAGAAGGATAAAGACCTGTTCTTTGTCTCCGTGTGTTGTTATTTCCCCCTTTGGCAGCAACATATGCTTTGATCCTGCAAACCAGGACCTGGCCTACAGATTGTCACTCTCCAGGTGACAAATTTCCTCCAGTCATGGACACTAAACCAGTGATCTCTTGCTTCTCCAGGGGAGACAGTGTGACTCAGCTTTTCTGTACCCTCTTCTCAGAGGGGTCTTTCACTCCTCAGAGCCTCACCCACCCTCTCTCTCAATTCCTACAAAGCCACTGGATTAAAATTCAAAGGTGAAAGCACAGCAGGAAATTCTTTGATACCAGGAGACGGACCAGCCGAGGAATGTTACAGGATTTTTCCATGGCTGTTTCTTCTCAAGCATGTACACAAGCAGCACTGGATTATGCAACTTTGCATCGGTGCCTTTTAGCTGCTACAGGCAGGGGAGGAGCAGGCACTATTTAGAATACCCCTCTCCTTAAATCAAGCTGAGAAATGTGCACTGGCACAAGTGGCAGGATTCACAAAGTGTGCTGATTCCAAGTGTTCCCACTGATTTGTACAACACAGCATCTTTCCAACAACAAGGGAAACTCTGAAAGTCCACAGCAGTCTAATGACAGCAGTCTGATGGGAGTATATGTCTTGAGGGCAGGTGGAAAAATCCTTGTGGATGTGGCCTGGTTTGGCCAACAGCATAGTCTGACCACATAGGATAGCCTAGAAAACCACTTTGATAAATGCAGCCTTCAGAAGCATTATAGATTTGGATTCACTTACCCTGGGGATACAGCCTCAACCTTCCCAAGATGTCTGCCTTCTGCCTTTGTGCTGCAGGAACACCACACTGCTACCAGCTGCGCCATCATTCTGGGCAACCTCAACAGCTTCAGGACACAGTCATGGTGCCACATGAATGGCAGAAGACCTCAGCCTGAAGCTAGAACAAAATGGCATGGGAAGAAAGACACCCCCTCACAGCTTCTTCCCACATACCAGACATTAAGGAACTTCAGAACCAGTCAGAAGCGTGTCCTTCAGCTTTGAAGACCTTAGCTTTGCTGTCTGGCCCCATGATCTCCTTGGGACTGCATTTCAGGAGGGAGGGGTCTGCCTCAATCTCTTAGTTCTGGTATTGGGGATCTGCCAAAGCTGTATGATAGCCCCCTTCTCAATGATAACCTCAGCTGGATGACAGTCTTTTAGGATGGGAAGGATGCTATTAAAGGAACCAAACAACTCCTCTCTGAAGACTCAGATATCCTCTGCAGAAAGTGCAGCCCAACGCTGGTGTTTGGTGAAAGGACTGTGCCTGTGGCACTCCTCATGTTATTCAGTAGCACTCACATTTCTCATCCTGGAAATCATCACTAGCAGCTTGGAGTCATCATACTTGCAAACCTCTAGAGGGAATGTGGGAGCTCTGCTGCCCATGCGCACTGCGGCTCTTGCACGTTTGGCTTCCTTCTGTCCTGAAGCTCCAGGCAGGAGTGGAACAATGGCTCCCTGTGGTTCCTGATGAGAGGATTAGTGTGAGCAGCTTCTGCAGGTTACATCAGCTTTGCCGCTACTAGGCTGCTGCTTTCACACTGACCTCAGCCAATGTTCCTGCATGTGCTGTGTTGTGGGCAGACCACATTGAGTAGCTGTGATGAGCATCTCTGCTTTCCTGGTCTTAGGAGGACAACACTCAAATGTGAGAAGAGAGCTAAGCAGCACAGCATCTATCTGCTGCTGCTTCAGTCAGTAACTTCCAGACTTTCCTCAGCATTCTGCAGCTAATGGATGCCTGTGTGGCTGTCTGTGAGTGAGCGGCTTGGTGCAAGCACACACAGTACAGCAAAACCACACAGCACGCTACAGTTCAACCTCTGGCTTCCAGATATGGCGGCTCAGGAGGAATTTACTTGGTGGATGTCTGCAGAGCTCAGCATCAGGCTGGGTGGCAGAAGCAAGCCCAGTGCTCCCAGCCAGCCCAGCCTCCTGGGGACAGCTTGGCTTTTATTTTTAGCTTCTCCTTATCACTAAGGAGGCAGCTGCCAGCTGCTCCCTTTAGCCCAGCACAGGAAAAATAATTAGCTCTGACAGCGACTGCACTGGCAGCAGAGCCAATGACTGGCAAGCCAGGTGAGCACGCACCTTGCTGCCCTCAGCTCTGGGGATTAGAGTGGACAGAGGCACCCCTGAGGATGGGAAGGTGGGCTTCCCTGCAAGTTCTCATCCTGGCCACAGGAAAACAGTATTTGGTTTGCAGGTGCTGTGGGGAGAGGCTTGAAAAATATCCAGGTACCCTACTTTCATTGATAGCAAAGGAAAAGTCTCCTGATTGCTGGCATCTGCTCTTCAACTGCTGTGACTGCTGTGGCCCTAATTCAGTGCTGGCTCTGGAGAACCTGCCTCAGATGAATCCTTCAAGGAAGGAGTCTAGCACAAGCTGGGGAGAAAACATGGAAAGGAGTGAAGCACCCTTGGGCAGATGGAAGGGAGCCCTGGGCTGTGATCTACATTTCCTGGAAGGCATAGTTTATCCTAAAAATGACATAGCAAAATCCTTCCTGAGTAAAGGGAAGGTCATCCAGATCACAGTACACCCCAGCTGTGTGCAAAGTTGTCTCCATAGCACACTGATAATTAATGAAGAGAAAGTGTATTTCACATAGCTCAGGGAAGCACAGCCCCAGGCAGGCAGTACAGAAAGTTCAGGGATCTCCAGGGGGATCATGACTCTACGTGTCAAACAAATGCACACAGTACTAACTGCTGCAGTCCAGTGGGACTTCCCATATGGGACAGTGATGGGAGAGGCAGAGTGGGAAGTCCAGGCTGCAGCTGAAGCAAACTTTACTCTGCCACCTCCAGGCAGAGGAGTGCAGCAGCTTGTCCAGGGAGAAGAGGCAAAAAGTGCTCTGAAAAAAACAGCTGCAGACTGGGATGATCGAGGAAGGAGAAACAGCACAGTGATCTGGATTACAGTTCAGCAAGGAAATGCTCTGCAATGTCCCAGAATGCACTGCAGAGAGACCACTGGTGCTCTGTCAGATACCAAGCAGTACAGCCGTGAGCTTTGAGGAATGTAGTATTAAAAAAGCATTTCAGAGAGGCTCAGGCAGCTTCTGCATCACCACCTAGAGGAGCCCATGAAAAGCTATCTCTTCTATCCAACACATCCTGTTCTGGGCAAGCATGAGGGAGGAACAGAGAAAGTTGAAACCCCACTGAAATTGCAGGAGATCCCTTGTGGTTCCTGGCTCAAGACAATGCAGATCCATTTCAGCCGAATGCAAGATAATCTTGACGGCTTGAAAGCTATTCTTAAACGTAGCTCATGTGCAATGCGGTATGTAGCTAGGGGAGACACTGTAAATCACTGCTTGGTGGACATGGGATACCAAATAAGTGAAGAGGAGATAAGAGATAATAAAGGTGTGACTCAGTTTGCCTAACGTCTTTGAGATGGCAATTCAAGGCCTTATTACTGCAGCCACATGAATCAGTGGAAAAGGCTGTACTACAACAAAGACCTGGATTAACGGATGATTCAGTGGACTCAGACTTGCTGTCACATCCTGTGGCACCTCACAATTCCAACTGGAGTTAAGGGCTGCTGGGCTGCTGGACAAGAGCCACGATGCCAGAATCAGAGAGGCTTCTGGGGCCAAAGTCAATTCATCTTAGAGCAAGAAGTAACAACTCCATCTCCAAGAAACAAGGCAGAAGAACTCCAGGCAGAGTGCAGATTATTCCCAAGACAACTTCTAAGCAACAAAGGGAATCCCAGCGTAAACAAGACTCCAGACCTTCCTGGTGGTCTTCACTACCCAAAGGTGTCAAACACAGAGCAGCTGAGCAGCAGCAAACAAGTCCCTGACCCCATTTCCTGTTTCAGCCTGACCCATTGTAACTGGCGGCTTTCCTATAGCCCTGTCCCTTTGGGCAAAAGCAGGTGATATAGGAGGAGCTCTGCCTCTGCTCTTCAGGAACTGAGAGGCAAAGAGAGGAGTAGGAAGCAGACAAACTCTTACACCTTACAGCTTGTCTGATCCTGCCTTCCCTCCTGCTCCTTGGCTTGGCCACCATGCTCTCCTTCCCTTTCCACCTCTGTAGTGCTGGGCATGAGAGGGGAAAGAAAGCAGCCCAGAAGCAGCATGCTGATGGAAAACTGCCCAGGATGAGCAATGTGGGGTTGGGGAGCAGCTGGAAACTTGGTATACTAGAGCAATCACTGCAAACTTTGCAGCAAGACCCTCATCCCCTTGCTCAGAAATTAAGGATGAACCTTGTCTAGGGAGCCCAAATGTGTCCAGGCAGCAATCGTCCCCCACCCAGAAACTCCAGTGTGATGCTCTCTGGACTGTGGAGGTAGAAGAGTGTTAGAATCCACAAGGCTGCTGTTCAGGAGCACCCATGCTATGACCTGTAGGATTTGCTTGTGGGATGTGGATACTGTGTTGGGTTTATATTTTCTTCACAACACTAAAAGCAGCCCTGTCATCAGCAGTGCTTGGACTGGAGACAGCTCTGATTGTCCTGGGCCCCTGAGTGGAGCCAGGAAACAAGCAGCAGTCTGGTGCAGCTGATCCTTTCTCAGACAGCTCAGTCAGTCCTTTGGACCAGCCCTGCAAACCAGAAAGGGTCGCTTAATGGTGAGTTTAGAAGGTGCCAGCATCTAACTCAACTGCTTCACTGAATTTTTGCCTTTTTGCCAGTCCTCTTGTTTTACAAACAGGACATATCACTTTTTTTAATTGCTTAAGGACTCTCTGGCCAGGACCTGTGTACAGGTTTCTGCATTAATAACACACATGGAGCCATATCTCAACCAATGTCCATCTCCCTTGCTCACAACTCCCTCCCTTTTAAGTGTGTCTCTGCCAGAAAATATTTGGGATCTGTGGCAAACTCTAAGGCGCTCTGAGTGCCTTTGGCCTCCTTCACTGTTCTCCAACCCCAACAGAGTGTTTGCTTGCTCAATGCAAGTTTATCCTGGAAGCCCTCATTCGTCATTCAGCCACATTTGTCACTTGAGTCTCTGCAGACCCTCTGCCACTTCAGGTGTGGTTTCTTACTTCTCCCTTTCCCCCAGATGTTAATTCTACTTGGGCCAGCTTGGAGAAATGCCTGGATCTAATCCACACATAGAGATCTGGTATGAGATCTGGATCACCAAGTCTCATTTTTATGGGGATAAGTTTAGCGGCAATTGGTCCACTCAAGCTGATTGCTAAAAGCTCTCCTCTTAGCTGGTTTTCACAGCCATTCATTGCACCAGGATACTAAACCAAGCCAGAGGCACCCCCAGGGGACATTTCACTTCAGGCAATGGTCTTTGAAAAGCTCTCCAGATCCTGTACCAGCAGGAGACAGTCTACTTCAAGTGCCATGTCCTGCTCATCTCCGCCTCCTCAAAGTCTTCCTTGCTGGCACTCATGGCACTGTGAAAATTTCCAAAGTGATCTTTAACACTTCTGGTGAGGTGTCCACTTCTCCTACATCTCCTCTCCATTCCTGAGGTTTTTTTTGCAAATATCACCGTCATCTATTTCATTTTAGTTCACCATGAATATTACTTCACAGAGTGTGTTACGCACAAACTTAGTCAAGCCCTGGAGTCCTGTAGGTTTGCACTATTAAACAGAAACATTAGCAATTGACTCAGATGTTTCTTTTATACAGTCTTGTTTGTTTGTCATCAATTGTGTGTGTGCAATACTATTTGTCTGTACGTGCTGAGTGCCAAATCACAGGAGAAGCTCACTGTGCTCACAATCTCCAGCTTTCCCTGAGTCCCTCTTCCCAAAAGGTCCTCTCTTAGGAACATGGCATTTTCTCCTTGCCCAACAAATGCCAGACTACCTAGTTGCCTCTTCATGTCACTGATACTTCAGTGCTCGTAGTTCATGTCATTATGAAAAGTCACAGCAAAAATGACCAATAATCCTAGAAGTCTTTAAAAATACTACCTATCGAAGAAATGTAATAGGAGAGACAGAGCAGCAGGAGATGAGACAGACAATTGTGCACTGTACACATTCATAAGAACACACCATGGGTTCAGGAGATGTATCTCTTCTGGATATGGCAGAGCAAATTAGAATACCACAAGCATGACCTGGGCAGCTATGAGAGAGCTGCTCTGTTCTGATCCTAAGCTAAGGAGATCAAAGAAATTTGCATATTCGCTTTTTTTTTCCTAAGTGTAAGCTTGGTACTCATCATCTTACTGAGATGTCCTCACTGGAGGAATGTTCCCTTCACATTTCTTGTTTAATGTTCCAGTGAGATAATTTTTAATTAGTAAAAACACCAAACAAAAGCCACACTATGCTGCAGTACTGAAAGTCCATCCCAATAATGCAGAATAAATTACCTTACAAGACAGAAGTACTAAGTCCCCAGGCAGCCATCTAAGCAAAGGAAATTCCTGGTTGAACTCCTAAGAGAGATGGACAATGCTATGGACACACAGTCGACATGCCCAGAAGAGCCTGGTTCTACCATAAAACACTCCTAAAAATTCCTTGTAGAGGAAGCATTCAAAGGACTAATGGCATCTTTCCGTCCCTTATTCTTTATGATTCAGATTTTGCTTTCCTGTGGGCACAACATCAGAGTGTTAGTGGGAAGAGATGTCTGGACAGATCTGCTCCAGCTCCCCACCTGCAGGTAGGTCCCCTATCCCTGCAGGGAAGATGCAGATGGGGAGGACCCAACAGTCAGTGGCCTTACATAGTCACATCCCCAGGCAATGACAGCAACAGGCACCTCACCCTTGTGGGCTCCTGGCTGCTGGCAGAAGGATGGGTGACATCCTCTGGGCCCCAAGGATATCTCAGAGGACAAAAGCCAGTGACTTTGCCCAAGGGATCCCTGTTCATCTCAAGCAGCTCCAGAAGCCTAAGGAGGGAAAGCACCAGGGCAGGTCCTGTTCATGCTGGAGGAGGATGATCAGCCTCACCTTGAGCACATTTCCTGGGGTCATGACTCTGTGCACCCATGGATCTCCTCTGAGCAGGTGAAAGGCAGCCAAAGGACAATATGTTTAATGGCTCCACAGTGGCCACCAGTAACAAGACTGGGATGTCCAGAAGGCTGTAGGCAGTAGATCTGGGCATCCCAAAAGACCCTTAGATGAGCCCAGCCTGAGGTGCTCACACCTGCAGTGGCAGACCAGGAGTGAAGGAGCCTAGTAGCAGAATTCTAGGGGTCATTTTACAGGTCGTTTCCCCTTTGTCTCCTCAGGGTGGGATGTCCTGTCCACATGCATCTACAAATTTGGAGAACTGACACATTTTAGTGAGTGCTGGGGTAGAGCCAGCCAAGACACAGCCCAGGACTTGTGCTTGGAGAAGGCTGGTGACCCTTTATACACACAGTGACACCTCAGTGTCAGCCTCCTCTTCCCAGGTGCTTTTAATGGCTTGAGAATGACCGATTGGTCACATCCCTGGCTGTCCCCAGGAGACTGTCCCAAGCCTCCAGTAGCTCTTGTTGAAGAAGTGGGTCTGAGGGCTTCCAGCTGGCCCAAGGGAGCAAGGGTAGCCATCACAGCCTGCTGCAAGGGGCCTGCGCCTAATTTGAGCTGTCCCCAGGAAGCAAGGGTGGCCTGGGAAGCATGCTTTCTAGCTCCATGTGTTGAGCAATGCATGCTGGCCTCAGTCAGAAGGGCTGGCCTGCGTGCTCATCTTGCTTGGTTTTTGTCTCCCAAGGGGTCAGGCAGCCCCTGCAGAGCTGTTAAACATGGACCGTCTTTCAAGCGTGCTTCTTGCCAGCAGTCTCTGTGTGAGGCCAGTGCAGTTTGCTAGCACAAGACAACAGAAAGTGATTTTTACACTTGACAACAATGAAGTATTCTTGAGTTTAGCAACAAGTATGTGCTCTCTAGATTTGATTTGCCTTTTGGAAAAGCCCTTAAATCTATCAGTCCCATCCCTCCCTCCCAAGGGATGCAAGTGACAATCTGCCTGTGCTCTGCTTCTGCCTGGGGGGGATGTTCTGGGGTAAGCTGCTCACATCCCACAGGACAGCAGACACCCCAAACCACAGGGGAGGAAGGAGGGTGGGAAGGCAAGCCAAGAGCTGTGGCTTCAGCTTCTTAATGGGAAAAAAAGTGGAGACAGCTGAGGGAACGAGAGGTAGCCAAGGTGCTGGTGCTGCAGTGCAGCAAGCCCTGGACTCAGCTGAGGCAGACTTTGGGGATCCCCACAAAGGTCAGAACACAGTGAAGGGCCTCAGGGCTGTCACAGCAGAGCCATGTCCATCCTGGCAGCCTGCCACTGCTCACACCAGGAGCAATGTCTGGGAATGGACAGGCAGCTGTGTGTCACCAGAGTATACCCAGGGATCAGCAAAACCCTGTGGTATGCACATGAATGGGTCTCCTCATGCTGACCTGGGGCTCCCTCGCTGCAGCCACCCTGGGAAACATCATAAAGCAGCAGTGTGGACTTGGTCACAACCCACTCCTGGGGTGCTGCTATCCCAAGCTCTGCTGCCATGATTAGGGGGTGCAAACCACATCATGCTGATTGTCAAAGAAACTTTGGAGTCTTTAATTTTCTTTCTTCTTCCACTATGACCACAATGTTAAGATCCTTTGAGTGAGGAGATGGCCATGTTTGATGTACTTCAAGACACTCCATGTCCTGGGAAACATCACTGGAAAACTGATTTGGAAGGTTTTCATCATGAACTACCAGTCTGGATATTGCAATATTCAGACCTGCAGGTCTATTTGGCAACATCTTGTATGGCTGCACATGATTCCCACCTTCCAGGAAGCACACCCTGGGGAACACTGGCAAGAGACCCAGGCACCACCAAAAACTCATCCAGAACAAAAGCTCAACCCAATCTAAAAGCCATTCCAAATATTTGTCCAAAAAAAAAGAAGAAAAAAAAAGGGAAGGAAGGAAGGAAGGAAGGAAGGAAGGAAGGAAGGAAGGAAGGAAGGAAGGAAGGAAGGAAGGAAGG